>JAJIBD010009195.1:0-87701 GCA_021461705.1 Cryptotis parvus
CGTGTCTGGCATGACGTCACAGTGAAGCATTGCCTGGTATGACGTCACAGTGAAGGTATGCAGTGGGGGGGGGGGATGGAGCCCCTCAGGCTCTGAGCTGGAAACCAGCAAGTTCCTTGGGAAGCTGAAACTCGAGCTACAGGTGGCCCAGAAGGCTCTTTCCGGGAGATCTGCGGGAAGAATAAGGAAACGTTAGAACAAAAGGTGAAACCCTCCAGACGCTCCTATAACGGGCGACACCGCGGGCGGCACCCATGTCTGCCATTCAGACAGTGCGACACGGGGTCGAGCTCTCCACACAACAAAGCGGAAGGAGCTTGAGCAACTTGTGAAATAAAATAATATAAAATAAAAAGAAGAGAAAAAAGAAAAGAAAAATGAATAAATGAGGAAAATCACAAGTACTATATGATTTCGCCTATGCATGCAGCAGAAGCTATAAAATCACTGCATGGAAGAGACAAAACGGGTGAGCGGCCAACACCAGAACCAGTGCCTGAGGAAGAGGTAGGGAGCGAGAGCTGGGGGGGCGGCTGAAAAACCAGCCCTTAAGAGAAGCCTGCACTAGGCTCATACAGGAAGACAAACAATTTAATGGCCCCAAACACTGACACTGAACAGCTAATTGATAACCTATCGCTGACTGATAACTCCTAGAAACCTTGTTGCTGGACGTGGCGGGACAAGAGCCACTCACGGCCATGCTCGGGTCCTGCAGAGCCAGGGCTCACGTGTGAGACATACGTAAGACATGTAGGTATCATACATAAGACATGTAGGTATCATACGTAAGACATGTAGGTATCATACGTAAGACATGTAGGTATCATATGAGCTCATCCCCCACCTTGCTAAACAATTAAGAGAAAATATTATACTGATACTCTATCATCTCTTTCAGAAGGTAGAAACAGCAAGATTTTTCAGTTATTCCCTGAGGCCGGCATCACTAGAAAGCTAAAAATAGATACAGATATTGATGAAAATAAGGTGATAGACTAATCTCCCTCATGACCACAGATGCAAAATAATCAATAAAATATTAGCACATCCAATTCAACAAAATAAATAAGAATTATGCACCATGACTTAGCAGGTTTTTATTCCAGGTATACAAGGTTGGTTGAACATTTAAAATCAATCAATATAATCCATTACACCAACAGACTAAAGGCGAAAGGTAACGTATTAATGCCCATAGATGCAGAAAGGGCGTTTGACAAAACCAAACACATTTAAATTTCTGCCCTTTGTAAAAACTGAAGACATGTGAAAGAGAAACAACAGTTTTAGAGAAATATTTGCAAATGTTTATGACAGAGGGCTTTCATCCAAATCACATAAAGAAACGCTCAAATTTTAATAATACAAATCCATCAGAATATAAATATGGGCAAATATTTCAAAAGGTATTAGACTAAAGTAGTTAAATACATTAAATTTATGTGCAAAGACGTTTGCAGCATCATAGAGAAATGCAAATATAAGTCATAATGTGATACTGACTTTGTAAATATGATTTTTTTAAAAAAATGTTTTAAAAAACCCTAGTAATTCCAAGTGTTGAGAAGGATGCAAAAACAACTAAAAATGTTCATAGGTTGGTGATAGAAATTCAAAATAACAATCATCATTTTGGAAACATGTTGGCCATTCCCACAAGTTTAACATATGTTTATCGTATGTCTAAATGAATTCAATCCTGGATTTATTCGAAGAGTAAAAATTTTATGATCACAGAAAAATATGGACATCCATGTTTATGGTGGTTTTATTCGCAGCCTCTTAAAACTAGAAATAAGCTTAATGATGTTCATCTGGTGAGGAAACAAACGGAACTACAGCTGGATGATAAAGTTAAAATAAAAAATAGCCAGAAACAAACTTTGATGTACTCAACAACACGACTGAATCTGGAGTGAATTTTAATGAATGAAGAAATCAAACCGGAAATTCACGTGCAAAAGAACGGAACTGGGTTACTCTCTTGGCCGCGATACAAAAATAAATCCAAAGGGATGAAGAACCTAGAAGATCCAGCGGCCATTAAAGGAGAGGATCACACAGGTGGCTCAATTCGAGATCTCAAGTCAGAGTTGTCACTGGGAATTCAACCTGAACATAAAGAGGACGTGAGAGACAAGATTATAAAAGGTGGGGTGGTCCATAGCAATAGTACAGCAGGGTTTGATCCCCGGCATCCCACATGGTCCCCTGAGCACCGTCAGGAGTAATTCCTGAGTGCAGAGCCAGGAGTAACACCCCTGAGCATCGCCAGGTGTGACCCTGCCCCAAAGAAAAACCGCCAGATTCTTAAAAAAGGAGTGGGGGAAGTGGGCATACACAAAATTGAAAGCTTTTGTATAGCTAATGAAAATAGAAGTAGAATGAAAAGCTGTTTGTTTATCACTCCGCTAATAAGAGTGAACATTTAAGGCATATGATAAGTCATACAACTCCACCAGGAGATACAAAAAATCCAGTTAAAAACTCGGCAGAATACTTGAATAAGACTTGACAACGAGCAACTCTGTAACTGTGTGTCTCATGGAGGCTTACAAAAAAAAAGATTTGAACAGTCACTCGGTCCAAAGAGAACAAACGGCGGTCAGTGTCATGAGAACGGTCATCATTACTTAGCGTCAGGAAAATACAGGTCAGAACCTTAATCAGCTAACAGGTAACCGTGAGGAGGGACGCTTACGTGGAAACGAACAAGTCTTGGCAAGAGTAGAGAGGAAGGAAATCTCATGCACTGTTTGGTAGAAACGTGAACTGCGTAGCCGTTGTGGGAAACAGTAATAAACAGAGTCACCACATGCCCCAAGAGACCCAGCTCTGCAGACCAAGGAGAAAAGTGTGAGGACATGAGCAGTGTGTTAGATTTGCCCCAGGACAGATGGCAGCATTATGAAAAATAGCAAAGACAAGGAAGCAGTTAAAATTCCACCAGGGGGTGACTGAATAATAAAGATGTGGTTCATGGGGCCTGAGTGATAGATAGCACAGGCGGGGAGGGCATTTGTCTTGCATGCAGCCGACCCAGGTTTGATCCCGGCATCTCATATGGTCCCCCCGAGCACCGCCAGGAGTAATTCCTGAGTGCAGAGCCAGGAGTAACCCTGAGCATTGCTGGGTGTGACCCAAAAAAAAAAAGAAAGATGTGGTTCATATATACATAATCGGTTGCCATTAGGCTATTAAAATATGACCCTTTCCCGAAGTCCCAAGAGAAACTTGGCCAGAAGAAAATGGAGGGATGTATTCAAAGTGTCGGCAGCAAAGCCTCCATCCAAGGACACGCCATCGGAACTGAAGTGATAGAAGAAAGTTTCTAGGAAAAAAATAAATTCGCCATCAAGCCATTCCATCAAGAAATTCTGAAAGGTCTTCTACAGAAAGGAAAGAACGCTGCCCGGAGACCAGGCGACACCTGGATTTAAAGGACAGGAGCATTTAGGGTTGCTCGAATGAGCTCAAGGTTTACTTGCTTTTGACAAAATCCTGAGCTCCTCATCCCGCACCAGCTCCCCCAGCCGGCTGCAACCACATTGATCGTTGCAACACATATATGGGAAAGGTCCTGGCATAGATCCGCCCTCAGCTGGGTGTTGGTGTTAACATGGCGGCGGCCGCTTCTCAGCGCCCGGCGGAAGAAGCTGGCGTGGTTGTGTCGCTGGTCATTCTTCCTGGAGTTGCTGATCAGTCCTGGTTCATGGATGGTTGTGAATGACAACTGTGCAGCTTGTAGTCACGCCCACTGGGTCCTTGGAGGTGGGGGATGAGAGGGAGAAGCCTCAACCCTGCTCCAAAGCGGGTCCCACGCGCCCACAGCTGCCTGTGTTTGCAGTAACACAGATCTTAGGAAGTAAAGGTGAGTGACTTTATACCTCTACGCTGGAGAAGAGACCCTGTAGAAACGGACACACTTGCAGATTCGTGCAGCCATCCAAGGCTTAAGCAGGAGGAGGTAGAAAACGTAAACATACCAATTGTGGGTGAGAAGAAGGAAATAGTAATTGAGATCACCCAAGAACAAAAACCAGATATGGACACGTTCACCAGTGAGTTTGACAAACCTTCCGAGAGACTCTACCTATATTTCTCAGGCGCTCTCAAAATAGTGAAGAAACAGAAATCCTTCCCAATTTCTGTGAAATTTGTCAACATTACCCTAAACAGACTCACAGACATGGGGCAAAGCTGCTACTGGCTCTCCCTGTGCCCAGCCGCTCACGAGGCACCCAGGAGGGATGGCGGGTTCTAGCCCTGGCCCGACACCCCAGCAGAGCCTTGCAACAAGCCAGATGACCCCCCACTCCATGAGGACTTCCATTTTCCACATCCGGACTTCCCTCTCCTCAGAACTACACCCAGCAAGTCAGCCTACCACAGCGCGGCTGCGGTTTCATCAATAAATGCTGTATTTAGAGATGACTGCAAGAGTATGCCACCCGCACGGCAGAGCCTGGCAAGCTACCCATGTCGTATTTGATATGCCAAATACCAGTAACAATTTTAGACCTCATTCCCATGACCTGATGGAATGGTTTGAGGCTCTTTATGTTCCTGGAGCAAGCAGGTGCCCTTGGGCTCTACTAGATGAGACAGGACATATGGAGATGTTACTGGTGCCCGCTCGAGCCAATCGATGATGAACGGGAAGACAGTGATACAGTGACAGTGATACCCTAAACAGAAAAAATGGAGAAAGAAAGGAATAAAAAAAAAGTTTGATCAAAGGCCAATATTCCTGATGAATGTTGGTGCAGAGATCGCCAACAAAGCCTTAGTAAGATGATCTAGCAATATATCAAAAGGTTCATACACCATGACCAAGTGAGCCGCATTCTAGGGATGCAAGGAAGGTTCAGTACATACCAACGATTCACATAATACACCACATCAACAAAAGGAAATAGAAAAACTGTATTATCATATAAGCAGGAGCCAAGTTAGCTTTGACAAGATTTGACATGTGTTCATGATTAAACACACACACACAAACACAAAACCAAGAATACCTGGAGCTTACCTCAGGATAGGTACATACAACAGACCTACAGCTAACGTCATATTTTCAGGTAAATACTGAAGCCTACCTTCTGTGACCAGGTACAGGCAAGGATGTTTTTTCAGTATAGTTTCAGAAGTCCTTACCATAGATATCAGATAAAAAAAAATAAATAAAAGTCATTCATATCGGAAGTTCACTGTATCACTGTCTTCCCGTTCATCATCGATTTGCTTCGAGCGGGCCCCAGTAACATCTCCATATGTCCTGTCTCATGCAAGTAGAGCCCAAGGGCATCTGCTTGCTCCAGGAACATAAAGAGCCTCAGACCATTCCATCAGGTCATGGGAATGAGGTCTATAATTGTTACTGGTATTTGGCATATCAAATATGACACGGGTTGCTTGCCAGGCTTGCCGTGCGGGTGGCATACTCTTGTAGTCATCTCTAAATCCAGCATTTATTGATGAACTGCAAGGCCACAAGTGGCCGTGTGAGTCGGGCTGTGGTAGGCTGGTCTGCTGGGTGGAGTTCTGAGGAGAGGGAAGTCTGGATGTGGAAAATGGAGGCCCTCATGGAGTGGGGGTTCGTCTGGCTTGTTGCAAGGCTCTGCTGGGTGGCAGGCCAGGGCTAGAACCCGCCATCCCTCCCGGGCACCTCGTGAACAACTGGGCACAGGGAGAGCCAGTAGCAGCTCTGCCCCTTGTCTGTGAGTCTCTTCTTCTAATCGAGAAGTTAAAATATCATTATTTGCAGATGACATGATAACGTACATAGAATACACTACTGACCCCATGAAAAACTCTTAATGGCCAGAGCAATAGTACAGAGAATGGGGTGCTTGCCTTGCACAAGGCTTATTTGATTCCCAGAATCCTAGGGTTCCCGAGGCACCACCAGGAGTAATTCCCGAGTGCAGAGCCAGGAGCAACCCTGAGCATCACCAGGTGTAGTGTTATAAGCTGACCCCAGGACCAGAGCTGGGCTGGGGGTCCCGGGCACTTTGCTGGGACCTACACTAAGACCATAAATGTCAATACCCTTGTAAATATATTACCTAAACTAGGCAGCTCCCAGAAGCGGGAATCACTGGGAATTCGTCAGATGGAGCCGGGGCCGGCCCTTCCCCCTCCATTTTGTCTGAGGCCGGTGGCCCCGCCCAGGGATGACCTGGGGCGATGAGCCATAGCATGCCGGGCCTCAGACGCGGCTCGGGAAGCTGGAACTCGGCTCTCCCCAGGCTCAGCTGACCATGGGGCCCCCAGGTGGACAGATGGGTTTTGGAAGTGGACCCATCACCTCTGGAGGGTCCGGAAGCAGCCAGATGAGACTCGCCCACCACATTAGCCACCATATTCACTGTCTGTACACTAACCATGAGGCCCCTAAGTCGGCGCGGCTGCAAGCGGCCGCAACGGTCCATCAAACTAGTGGAAACAGTTACGTTCTTTAATGTACTGCATTCTACGAGGTGTAGGAAAGGTAGGCGGGAGGGAGAGATAGAGAGGAGAGAAAAGACATACAGAACCCGCCAAGCAGTTGAGGTGTGGGAGGGGGAGGGAGGTGGGGACATTGGTGATGGGAGATGGGTTTGGGTGGAGGGATGGGTGTTGGAACACTGTGGAACCAAAACTCGACATGAGCATCTTGCAACTGTATGTCTAAAAGTGGTGTAATAAATTTGAAGGGAAAAATTATTTAGTAATATAGTCAGTGTGAGACTTTAGATAATTCTTGGGGCTACACAAGTATTCAAAGAATATGGGGGTTCCAGCAGTGGGGAAGGCGCCTCCCTCGTACCAGCTGACTGATTTTGATCCCTGCACCTCATATGATCCGCCGAGCCCCTCCAGGAGTGATCCCACAGCACAGAGCAGGGAGTAGGACAGGGGTGTGGACCACCAAAATCACCAAACCTCACTATTAGCATGTTGTCCACGTGCAGAAGAAACTTGTGAATCCCTGTAGTACCTTTGTGAGTGAATCCATTCAGCAGCTGACGGTAATAAGTGCAAAGGAGAAGGGCAGAATGAAAGACCACTTACTATCTAGTATCAACTAGACAGAATTTTAAAAATAAAGTTTAGATTAAAAATAAAATATTCTAAAGATAAAAATAAACTACCATTAGTGTTTAAACAACAATAAAGAACAGACAGTATCCAATATCAGCATAAAATAATTAGTTAATAAAAAACTTAAACTCAAGTTAAAAGATGTCTTAAAAACATCTACACAGCACACATCGGCGTAACAGAGCCCCATCTCGTGAAGGCCACGTGTGGCAAACACAAAACTAACGTCAGTGGCAAAACTCAGCGTTTCCTCCCGGGTCAGCTTGCAGGAAAGTCGGCTCCACAGTATAGGAACGCAGCCTTTAATTAGCGGGGAGGGAAACAGGCCGGAGCATCGGCAAATCCATCGATCGCAAGATAATACCTGCTCTAGCAACAACAGGTGGCAGACTTCGAGATCAAACACACAAATCGATTCCATCTCTGTATTCAGACCTAAGCGAGGAGGCTCGGACTCTGCAGGGCCCAGGCCTGGGCCTGCGGCTCCTCCCGGGCCGCTGCCCTGCGTGGCGTCTTGTAAAAG
This sequence comes from Cryptotis parvus, assembly GCA_021461705.1. Lineage (NCBI taxonomy): Eukaryota > Metazoa > Chordata > Mammalia > Eulipotyphla > Soricidae > Cryptotis > Cryptotis parvus. Next base: position 7,613 of record JAJIBD010009195.1, read on the forward strand.
CTGCTTTTAACATAAGCGTCTTAATACGCTTTCGTTGGATTTTGCTTTTCTGGTCACACCCAGCAATGCTCCTGGCGGTGCTCGGGGACCCCAGGGGATGCCGGGATCAAACCCGGCTCAGTCGCGTGCAAGGCAACCGCCCTCCCGCCCGGCCCCAAATGTCTATAAGTTACTACCACTGCACGTCCGGTTCGATGCCTGTTTTATAGGCGACATGCTCCATGATGCCATGATCATTTCCGGGTGTAAAGGACTGCTGGGTGCGAACAGGTTTCCCAAGCGCGGCCCACGAGGCCTTCCGGTGCTGTGCGCATCCGGCCCGCCCGTGCGCTGCGTGCTGTGCGCCCCAGGATGGCGCATGGCGTCCCGGCAACGCGGAGCACTGTGTGTGAGCACCGCAGCGGAAGGGCTGCACACACCGTGGCCAGGAAGTCCGAGCCTGGGCGAATCCATGCGGAGCTTGAGCCAGAACGCGTGGAGCGCGACCGCCACCTGTGACCGCTGTGCAAGCGCACCACTAAAGGGGCGCAACTCAGCGCCCAGGGCGCAACTGGCCGTCCAGGAGGCAGCGGCGGAGGGAAGCGAGGGAGGAAAAGGACCGAGGACCCGGCCACGCAGCGGGGGCTGCAGCTCAGCCCTGTGGAGCAGCGTGGAGACCCCTGGCAAAGCCCACCGTGGGTCACCGCAGGAGGACAGGCACAGCCCAAGAACGCGAAAGCCCTGCGTCCCGGAAGGCCTGAGGGGTCCGCCCTGCGGCTTGGGGGGTTTCCTCTATGGGGGGTCCGGGATTCTAGGTTCTGCTCTTTCCGTGAAGCTGTTGGCACCTACCGAGCTGGTGGAGGGTCTTTTGTCTTTATTTTTTCTTTTTCTTTCCTTTTGGATCACATCCAGCTATGCTCAAGGGTCACTCCTGGCTCTGTACTCGGGAATTACTCCTGGCGGTGCTCAGGGACCCTGTGGGATGTGGGGATCAAATCCAGGTGGGCACGTGCCAGGCAGACGCCCCTCCCGCTGTGCTGTCGCTCGGCCCCTGGTGTTTCTGATCAGCGGAGACCAGTTTCCCTAAGGGCTTGCAGGTGAGGGCTATTATTACTCCTCTGTCACTGTTAGCCACAGGCTTTCTAAAACCTCCATTGGCTTCTTTTTTCTTTTCTTGTAAAGGGGCAACTAGTAAAATATTTTTTATTTCCCCCAAATCACCGTGCAATAGAGCATTACAAAGCTGTTCCATGATTGAGGTCACACAGCCGTCACTCCCTCCACCGAGCACGTTTCCCAGCACCATTTCCAGCTAATACAATTTAAATATTTGGGATTTGATATTTTTTTATTTAACCCTTTAAAAATGTGTGTGAGAGAGAATGAGAAAGAGAGAGGGAGGGAGAGAGAGGGGGGAGGGTTAGTAAGGAAAGAGAGAGAGGGAGGGAGAGAGAGAGGGGAAAAAAGGAAGGGGGAGAGAGGGAGAGCGACAGAGACAGAGAGAAAGTGCCATAGCAACAGGCTGGCAATAGGGAAACGGGGCTTCGGTAATGGGAAGTTGCCTGGTGAGGGGCGGTGTTGCAGCGCTGTGTGGCTGGAACCCCGAACAATTTTGTAACTGTATCCCACAGTGATTCAATTAAAAAAACTTTAAAAGAAAAATGTGGTGATAATATTTCTCTATTGCTTAGCTACTCTGTAGTACAAAATAGGACAGAATCTTCTATGGGACACAGCAGCCAACCCAGGCTCTGAAAGAAGAGAAAATAAGGCAAGTCGAGCGGAGCTAAAGGTCAGGCATTCCATAGGCTTAGTAACATAGTTACTAGGTTCTAGTGACATAGAAATTAATAGAACAGCACAAAGGAACAAGTCACAGCTGATTTAACCTTATAGCTAAAGCAACGGGCCCAAGTTCGTGCAATTATAAAAATCTGTGTAGAGCTGAGAAGGTCACGTGTGTGGAGCCCTGAGCTCTCTCCTGCCGTTGTGGAAGGAAAATGGGTTCTTGCAAAGGCCTTCAGTGTGGGGGGAAACAGCAGCAAGCCGCCCTTTGCCTTGACTAAGAAGCGCCGAGACCGTCCTCACCTGATCATTCCAGCGTCTTGTTGAAGCCGTGTGGTAAGCGGGCAGTGGTCAGCCCCTGACGGGGGCTTACCAGGGCGGAATCAGCGTTTATGAGGGTTCAAGTCTTATCTGGGGGTTACATGTGCTCACACCCAGAACATTCCCTCCCTGAGCTCTGCAGAGAACAAACACACTCTGACTTTCTGCAGGAGAATGGGGTTATGGAGCCCCCAGAGGAGAAACGATTCCTCCGATTCCAAGCCTCAATTTCTCCCCGCTGAGGATGTGCCACTGGCTCCCATCCTATAAATAAATGAAACCTGTGCCGAGAGGGGCAACGCCACCAAGGCTGGAGCGAGAAGAAATAGAATCTCTGGCAACTAATCACAAGTGTGGAGACTGAACCCGTCACTTAAAAATCTTCCCCTGGGGCCGGAGCCATAGTACAGTGGGGGAGGGCATTTACCTGGATTCGATCCCCGGCATCCCATAGGGTCCGCCAAGCACTGCCAGGAGTAATCCCTGAGCATCACTGGTGTGACCCAAAAGAGAAAAAACAAAGTCTCTCCCATCTGAGACTGTCTGGCTTCCCCAGAGACGTTACTCAACCCCTAAAGAACCCCCAGTTTACGCCCCGTCTCGCCCTTTCCAGAGCCAGGCGTGGAGCAGGAGCACGTGGGCTGGAAAGCGTGGAGAGTCCGAGCCCCAGGCCAGCTGCAGAAGCTGGCCCTCTCCTGTCCTCGCCTCCAGACACCGAGGGGGCGTGAGTTCCATAACCAAGGCTAGAGCACCCGGCAAACACCAGGCAGGAGACATCTCTGAGCCGTGTGGCCAGGAAGCACCTGCCCAGCATGGGCGCAGCTCTGTGGCAGCCCCGGAGACCGTGACAACCGAGGAGTGCGACCCCCGGAGAGCACATGCGCAAAGCCCACCACACAGCAAGCACCACACGGCGAGCACCACACAGCGAGCACCACCGGCGAGAGCACCACACGGCGAGCCCCACACGGCGAGCCCCACACAGCGAGGCCCCACACAGCGAGCACCACACGGCGGAGCCCCACACGGCGAGCACCACACGGCAGCACCACACAGCGAGCCCCACACAGCGAGCCCCACACGGCGAAGCACCACACGGTGAGCACCACACGGGCGAGCACCACACGGCGAAGCACCACACGGCGAGCCCCCACGGCGAGCACCACATGGCGAGCCCCACACGGAGAGCACCACACAGCGAGCCCCACACAGCGAGCACCACACGGCGAGCCCCACACGGCGAAAGCACCACCCGGCGAGGCCCCATCACGGCGAGCACCACATGGCGAGCCCCACACGGCGAGCACCACACGGCGAGCCCCACATGGCGAGCACCACACGGCGAGCCCCACGCAGGGAGCACCACGCAGGCGAGCCCTGCACAGCAAGCCGCACACAGCGAGCCCCACACGGCGAGCCCCGCACAGCGAGCTGCACACAGCGAGCACCACACGGTGAGCACCACACGCGGCGAGCACCACACCGGCGAGCCGCACATGGCGAAGCACCATGCAGTGAGCACCACACAGCGAGCCCCCACACGGCAAGCCCAGCACAGCGAGCCCCACACGCGGCGAGCACCACACAGCGAGCACTACACAGCGAGCCCCACACGGCGAGCACCACACGGCGAGCACCACATGGCAAGCACCATGCAGCGAGCACCACACAGTGAGCACCACACAGCGAGCCCCACACGGCGAGCACCACATGGCGAGCACCACATGGTGAGCACCACACCGGCGAGCACCACACAGCGAGCCGTACACAGCGAAGCCGCACACAGCGTGCACCAGGCAGCGAGCCCCACACAGCGAGCACCACACAGCGAGCACCACACAGCAAGCACCGCACAGCGAAAGCACCACAGCCTGGGCTGTGGCTCTACAGCACTGGCAGTCACGAAGGGGAAGGAGAGAGAAAGAAATTCTTCATTTATTTGGGGGCTCGGTCCACACCCAGCACTGCTCAGGGGTTACTCTTGGCTCTGCACTCAGGAATCCTGACAGTGCTCAGGGACCCTGTGGGATGTCAAGGATTGAACCCAGGTTGGCTGTGTGCAAAGCAAACACCCGACCTGCTGTACTGTCTCTTTGGCCCTGACAAAGTAAGTTTTAACAAACTGGGAAAGAAACTGAAGAATGCTTAAAAAAAATATATGTGCCCGATATCAAAACCAGGCAAGGATGTCACACATAAAAATACACAAAAACTACAAGCCAATATTACTGATGAATATATAAGCCAAAAAATTTTCCACCAAATACAAACAAATTCAGCAAGTGCGTCAAATGACCGAACATCATGAACAAATGGGTTCCTGCAGGCATGCAAGGATGGTTCGACTAGGAAGCTAGGAAGCGAATGCAATACACTGTACCAGCAAAGAGAAAACAAAAGTAAAACAGTGTCAGGGCAGGCAGAGGGCTCCAAGGGCACATGTTTGGAAAATGGAGTCTCGTCAGCAATGGGCGGGAAGCGGAAGCTGAACTCGAGGGTGCTTAGGAAAATGAGTCGAATGCTCAACCCACGTATTCAGTTCAGGTGACTCTCTAGCCCCATGTCCAAAAATAAAGTGGATTAAGGACCTTTTGTTGGACCCCAAACCATAAAGAAAACAAACGAAACATTCCATTGTATGGCATCGGAGATGTCCTTGGGGACTTGCCCCTATCAGAAAGAGAAGTGAAAGACAAAATGATCGGGACCACACTAAGCCCAAAGGGTTTTGCTCTTTTGGATTTTGGGTCACACCCAGTGATGCTCAGGAGTTACTCCTGGCTCTGCACTCAGGAATTACTCCTGGTGGTGCTTGGGGGAGCACCTGGGAGCACATGGGATGCAGGGGAATCTGCCCGAAGCTGAGTCGGCCGTGTGCAAGGCAAACACCCTCTCCGCTGTGCTATCGCTCCAGCCCCAATCCCAAAGCTCTTGTCTGACCAAACTAAAGAGAAACAACAGAGGCCGGATGAGAGGGTGGCACTTCCTGTGCCCTGATGCAGAGGTGGCACCTCCTGTGCACAGATGGAGAGGGTGGCATTTCCTGTGTCCGGATGGAGAGGGTGGCACTTCCCATGCCCGGATGGAGAGGGTGGCACTTCCTGTGTCCGGATGGAGAGGGTGGCACTTCCCGTGCCCAGATGGAGAGGGTGGCACTCCCATGCTCAGATGGAAAGGGTGGCAATTCTCGTGCCCGGATGGAGAGGGTGGCACCTCCTGTGTCCGGATGGAGAGGGTGGCATTTCCCATGCCAGGATGGAGAGGGTGGCACTTCCCATGCCCAGATGGAGGGGTGTCACTTCCCATGCCCAGATGGAGGGGGTGGCACTTCCTGTGTCCGGATAGAGAGGGTGGCACTTCCCGTGCCCGGATGGAGATGGTGGAACTTCCTGTGCCCAGATGGAGAGGGTGGCACTTCCCATGCCAGGATGGGAGGGTGGCACTTCCTGTGCCCAGGTGGAGGGGGTGGCATTTCCCCGTGCCCAGATGGAGGGGTGGCATTTTCCATGCCCAGATGGAAAGGGGTGGCACTTCCCATGCCCGGATGGGAGGGTGGCACTTCCCATGCCCAGATGGAGGGGGTAGCATTCCCATGCCCGGATGGAGAGGGTGGCATTTCCCGTGCCCGGATGGAGAGGGTGGCACTTCCCGTGCCCGGATGGAGATGGTGGAACTTCCTGTGCCCAGATGGAGAGTGTGGCACTTCCCATGCCAGGATGGGAGGGTGGCACTTCCCATGCCCAAATGGAGAGGGTGGCACTTCCCGTGCCCCGGATGGAGAGGGTGGCACTTCCCGTGCCCAAATGGAGAGGGTGGCACTTCCCGTGCCCGGATGGAGAGGGTGGCACTTCCCGTGCCCGGATGGGAGGGTGGCACTTTCCACGCCCGATCCAGCTTGATCCGGCTCCACAAAGAGCTCAGACAGGGCACAGCGGAGTTGGGCCTGGCACAGCCAGAATGCAGGTGCCACGCAGGGAGCCAGGTGAGCACGTGTGTGAAAGCTGCAGTGACCAGGTGGGCACCAGCTCCAGCTCCACCTCAAGGTCTGCGGCTCTCGCCGCGCGGTGCTGGTGCGGCAGCTGTGGCCAGGGGGCTCCCAACGAGGCGAAGCAATGCCCCGTTGCAGCGACGACAACACGTAGAAGGGAAGGGGTCGGAGAGAGAGGGGGTCGGCTGAGCACTGCAGGGCCAACGCGGGGAAGCAGCGCTCCTCTGGGCGCGGAGCCAAGAGCTGGCCGAGCACGCGGGGCTCCCTCCCGGGCAGGGGCACAGCATGAGGGGAGCAGGCGCTCAGGCCAAGGGCGTCAGCTCCGCCTCCCGGCCCCCTCGGAGTCTGGGCTGACACCCCTCTCACAGCCCTCCACTTTATTTATTTATTTACTTTTGCTTTTGGGTCACACCCATGATGCTCGGGGCTGCTCCTGGCTCTATGCTCAGAAATTACTCTGCCAGTGCCTAGGGACCAGATGGGATGCAGGGACCAAACGCAGGTCTGCGGTGTGCACGGCAGACGCCCTCTCCCTGTACCGTCTCTGCAGCCCTGCAAACCCTTGCTTTATTTTTTTTTTTTTGGTCACACCGGCGATGCTCAGGGGTTACTCCTGGCTCTGCACTCAGGAATTACTCCCGGCGGTTCTCGGGGGACCATATGGGATGCCGGGATCGACCCAGGTTGGCAGCGTGCGAGGCAAACACCCTACCCACTATGCTATCGCTCCAGCCCAACGCCTCACTTTAAAAGAACAGAAAAGGGGCCGGAGCGATAGCCCAGCGGGTAGGGCGTTTGCCTTGCACTGCCGGCCCTGTGTCGGCCTGGGTTCGATCCCGGCATCCCATATGGTCCCCCAAGCACCGCCAGGAATAATTCCTGAGTGCAGAGCAAGGAGAAACCCCTGAGCATTGCCGAAATGACCAAAAAAAAAAAAAAAAAAAAAAGAACAGAAAAAGAACCAGACTGCAGGCGGGAGAACCTGTTCCCGTGGACCGGCTCGGGGTCCCCTGAGCCCGGCCAGGAGTGATTTCTGAGCAGAGCCAGGAATAAGCCCTGAGCACCTCCTGGTGTGGGGAAGTAAAAAGTGAAGGGCTGAATTCACCCGGGACTCACCTTTTCACTCGCGCTGTGCCAACAGGACCTTTGGTTTTCCTTAGGGGAGGGCGGAGTCGGGGATCGAGTCTTCCCCCAGCTCCAGGGGCGGCTTCAGGCCTTTGGGTTACTTCAATCTGGCAACTCCTCAAATCCCATTTTGGGATTGTTTCTTCCTAAAAATTCTCATTGTTGGGGTCCCTCCTGTCCATCTGCCTACAAAAGTCAAGATCGCAGCAGGGAGGGGAGCTTCAGGCCACGCCCAGAGATGCGCTGGGTCACTCCTGGCTCTGAGCTCAGGGCTCAGTCCTGGTGGGGCTCGGGAGAAACTGAGGTTGGCTGGTCAGCATCTGTGGCCACCCGGCAGTGCCGGGAGCCCTCCAGGCCCACAGCCAGTGGACCCAGGGGCTCTGCAGCACCATGTCCAATCTCTGGCCGCACCATCTGCTTGAGGCCCCTCTCAGCGGGTGGACGGGATGGCTGACTACCATTGCTGCCCAGGCCTGCAGCGCTAAAAAAAGCAGAACAAATTCCCCTTTGGGGGCCGGAGCCACAGCACAGCAGGGAGGGCGCTTTGCCTTGTACGCAGCCGACCTGGGTTCAATCCCAGCATCCCATATGGTCCCCGAGCACCGCCGGGGAGTAATTCCTGAGTGCAGAGCCAGAAGGAACCCCTGAGCATCACCCAAAAGAAAAAAAAGAACAAATTTTCCTTTTATCTTGCTCAACTCAGGCTCTGACCCATGGGGAAAACGCCCCACTCTCCTTGCCAGCCCGTTCGCTGCCCCTGAGACTCTGAGAACTTTACACGCCGCAGACCGTGGGGCCCTCACACTTATCTCTGCCCCAGCTTGTGTCCCCAACACGATGCCCCTCTGTGATGCCTTCCGGTGGCCGGTCACTGTTTCACTGTCCAGTGAGGGGATTCTACACGTTCTGGACTTGTAAGTGCGTCTGACCTCACCCCTTCACTGGAGGTATCTGACGTGTTGATTTATTTATGGGTCTGGGGATCACACCCATTACTCCTGTCTGCACTCCTGGCATCCTGGGGACCATGTGGGATGCTGACGAGCAAACCCTGGTCGATCGCATACGAGGCAAGGGCCCGACCTGCTCTGCTCTCTCCGGTCCCTTTACCAGAGACATGTTCATGCCACCCGATACTATAAGCCAATAAAGGAGCTCTGCAAGCAAACACTTACTGATAACAAATAAGAATTGTTTTTAAATTGTAGGGCCGGAGCGATAGTACAGTGGGTAGGGCATTTGCCTTGCATGCGGCCGGCCCGGTTCTTACCCAACATCCCATATGGTCCCCCAAGAACTGCCAGGAGTGATTCCTGAGCAAAGAGCCAGGAGTAACCCCTGAGCATAGTCGGGTGTGACCCAAAAAAGCAAACAGACAGATAGATGGATGGATGGATGGATGGATGGATGGGTGGATGGATGGATGGATGGATGGATGGATGGATGGATGGATGGATGGATGGATGGATGGATGGATGGATGGATGGATGGATGGATGGACGGACGGATGGATGGATGGATGGGTGGATGGGTTGGACGGACGGATGGATGGATGGATGGACGGACGGACAGACGGATGTACGGATGCATAGATAAGTAAATAAATAAATAAACATTGTGGGGGCACTCCCGCAGTGCTCAGGGCTTGCTCTGTACTCAGGGGCCACTCCCAGTTGGCTTGGGGAATCAAACCCCAGTCAGCCACTTGCAGAGCGAGTGCCGTAATTACTGGACTATCCCTCTGGTCCTCTGAAACTTATTTTTTGTTTAAAAAATTAACATATGCCTGCATTAACATACGCCTCAGAGGCCTGGGCCCTACGAAAGCAGGATGAGAATGCTAGTCGGGTCTCCCAGAGAGGGATCGAAAGAGCTATGCTTGGAATATCATGCCTCACTCAAATGAGAGAAGAAATCCGGAGTTCCGACCTCTGTCGCTATTCCAGAATCAGGGACGCTGTCTCATTTGCCAAGGATTCGAAAATCAGATGGGCTGGACATGTAATGCGATTTGGAGACGACCGCTGGACTAGAGCCATTACCAACTGGATCCCACGGAATGTCAAAAGATCACGTGGCCGCCCACCTACAAGATGGTCAGACTTCCTTGTCAAGACCCTGAAGGAACGGTTTGAGGCTCTTCATATTCCTGAATCAACCAGATGCCATTGGGCTACATTGGCATGTGATAGGGTCCAATGGAAATATTACTGGCACCCGCTCGAGCAAATCGATGAATAACGCGATTCAAGTGATAAAGTGATCAAGTGTTTTTTGCTCTTTGGGTCACACCCGGCAACGCTCAGGGGTTACTTCCTGGCTCTTTGCTTAGGAATTACTCCTGGCGGTGCTAGGGGACCATATGGGATGCCAGAGATCGAACCTGGGTCGACGGGTGCAAGGCAAACCCCTACCCGCTGTGCTATAGCTCCGGCCCCAAGAAACTTATTTTTAAAACAATTCTTTGGTGCATATAGTTTTGCCATTTATTAAGATGTAAGTAAACGTGCCTATCAATGAGATGGACGTGCTGCTCGTTTTATGCATAATTGACTCGACTGAATATTTAATACTACGAGAAGCACTTCTTCCACACTTTGGGGATTTGATTACTATTTTGATCAGAACATAGTACAAAATGGCTGAAATGTATTTAGGGCTGTTTTCAGAACTGCTACCAACGCAGATCTAACCGTAAGCCCAAACTCATTAAAGCTATGTTTTTCTTTCTTTTCCTTAATGCTTGCTCTGCTCAGGACTTACTTCTGACTCTGCACTCAGGGATCACTTCTGGGGTGCCTGGAGGACCCGTGGGCAGAAATCAGTCAGAGGTCTTCAAAGCAAGCACCTTCTCCACTGTGCTAGCTCTCCAGCCTCTAAGCAATTTTTTAAACTCACATTTCAAACCTGTGTTGCATGATAACTTGATAAATTCTTTTTGAATTTTTCATTGTAGATAACGGATGTATTTATTTTCTGACTGGTGTTTGAATTTCAGTTGACTGTGGTCTATCAATACAACTGAGTTCTTTTAGAATCAAACTTTTCAGGCAGGAATTTCTGAAACTGTCTCCAGGCAGTTCCAATGATTAATTCTAACTCTTATAATTAAACCCTGGGAGAGACTGTTTTCAATCATTTATCACTTGTAGCTGTAAATGTTCTAAAGAAACACTTTCCACCCTACTCTTCCACATGAACTTTTTCAGTAAAACGTTTTCCACTTTTACCTTTAAACACAAACACGCTAGACTTTTCTCCTGAGGTGACCAGCTCAAATCATTGCATTTTTCTAAAAAACTCTGACAAAGGAGTTTTGAAAGCCACCGGTCATTATTAAAAAAATAATGAGCAACTTTTCATGTGTGCTCAGTCAAGAGTTTTACAACTTCACCTTTCATTTTCAATAACAGTGTGAACTTTGCCCTCTTGAGAACGGCCTTAACCTGCGGGAGGAGAGAGTTTCTGTCAATAGAGTCCGGGTCTTTGCAGAGGGTTGAAAACAAACAACCATTAAGTTCATGGCTGCAAGTGAAGTTAATGATTTGGCGGTACCTGGAAGCCCGCGAGCGTGCTGGGGTTGAGTGAGTGACTTATCCTGCCGTGACTGCCTCTGGTTGTATCCAACCCCAGCCTGAGCTTTTGCCCCAAATCCAACACCCTGCTCCTCTCTGCCCTAACCCCTCCGCAGAGACCCCCATGAAATTTTTCCTGACACTTCCACTTGTAAAAAATTCATCAGCTTTAAAATATATTTCCCCCTCTTGTGGGGCCTTCTAAAAGGTGAGAAAACAATGGTTTCACCTTCATGTGTCTCCATAAAGTCCCCACCAGGCTGCGTTAGAAAAATCAGTTGTATCAGGTAAGCTTTGGGCAGCCCCGAAACCTGGTAATGAGCCGCAAGGGCTGCTGGTGACTGACTCTAGAAACCATTTTGGCCACAGTCTCAAGTATGCCTTTCGTCCCGTGCTCCATCCCTGAGCTGCTTCTGACACTTTAACAGCTGCAGGTAGTAGGCTGAGGTCTCCTTCCGCGTAGGGTTTTTTGGTCAGTTTTGGCAATTAAATAAGAAGTTTTGTAAGATGCAAGTAAAGACCTGACCGTAGCACATTTCCCACAACACTGTTTTTTCTGTTTTTCTTGATTTGAAGATTTTAAGGATCACTTAAAACATTCCGTTGGTTGGTGGACGACACACACCGCCGGGCTTGGTGTTAACGCTGGCTGGTCTGCATTCATTTCCGGGATATAAAACAAATAGTATGAGACCGATACCCAAGGCCAGGCAATACCAGACCAGGAGGACTTGTCAATGGTTGGAACCTAACACGACTGAGTGGAGGTCAGATGATGGGCAGTGTGCTAACACCGTCGGAAATGGAAACTCCAGACTGGAGCTGAGCATTGAACACAAGCAAAGCGATACACATGATGATCCCTAAACGTATGTATTGCAAGCCACAAATTGTAAGAGAAGGAGAGGGAGAGAGGGAGAGGAGAGAGAGAGAGAGAGAGAGAGAGAGAGAGAGAGAGAGAGGAGAAAATGCCCATCATACAGGCAGGCTGGGGAGGGGGAGGGAATTTGGGGACATGGAATTTGGGGATATTGGAGGGTGGTGGAGTGTGAGGTGCTGGAACTCCATGTGGCTGAGACCCGACCGTGAACTGTTTTGTCTCTGCATATCTCACAGTGGTATAATAAATTTAAAAAGAAGATGCTGTCTGGCTATCAGCTTACTTGATGGATTGGTGTCTTGCTCTCACAGCCTAACCGCCACACAATTAAGCAAAGAGGGTTTTCCACAAACCGTGAGTACTCGAAGTAAAACCACGTGGCCGAGATGATTGAACATGCTCATGCTCTTCCTTTCTTGTCAGTTGGGATATTCTAGAACCTGCAGTAAAGACTAATCTGCAGGTCATCGAGATCCACCCTGCTGCTGTCTTTTTTAATCCGGCCCAGGTATGCTGATCTAGAGACAGACATGGGGCAGAGCTGCTACTGGCTCTCCCTGTGCCCAGCCGCTCATGAGGTGCCCGGGAGGGATGGCAGGTTCTATCCCTGGCCCGCCACCCCAGCAGAGCCTCACAAGAAGCCAGACGACCCCCCCACTCCATGAGGACCTCCATTTTCCACATCCGGACTTCCCCCTCGTCAGAACTCCACCCAGCAGACCAGCCTATCACAGCCCGGCTTGCGCAGCTGCTTGCGTCCGCGGTTCATCAATAAATGCTGGATTTTGAGATGACTACAAGAGTATGCTACCCACACGGCAGAGCCTGGCGAGCTACCCGTGTCATATTTGATATGCCAGATACCAGTAACAATTATAGACCTCATTCCCATGACCTGATGGGATGGTTTGAGGCTCTTTATGTTTCTGGAGCAAGCAGGTGCCCTTGGGCTCTACTTGCATGAGACAGGTCATATGGAGATGTTACTGGTGCCCACTCGAGCAAATCCATGATAAACGGGAAGACAGTGATACAGTGATACAGTGATTAAAAGATCGGTGCTCACACACACACACACACACACACACACACACACACATACACACACAGCAGTGATGGAGGAGAAACGCTGTTTCAAGGGCTTTCAACTCTACTGGCTGCAAGGAAACACATGGTTTTTTATAGGGGATTACAGCGATGTCTAAAATCGGGCATTCTAACAATACAGTCGAAAGGCAGATGAGTTTGAAGCTGACTTGCTGAGGAATCACGTAGGGAAATTTAAGTCTTTTCTGTATTTAAACTGTTGATTCTTGAGGAGCAGACACCTTGGCACATACAGGGAAACAAGGCGCTCAGAGCACACAGCGGCCTGGCTCTGAGCCCGGCTTCTGGTGGTGCCGGTCAGCGTGTGGCCTGAGGCCCACGCTAAGCGCATCTTTTGCATTTTAGGGTCAACGGGCCCAGCGAGGGCATGGATGGACAGAGTTGAGGCCTGCAAGAACACCTCAGATTGGGGAAGGAGCGACAGCACAGTGGGGCGTTTGCCTTGCACAGGGTCGACCAGGGTTCGATTACCGGCACCCCACTGGGTCCCCGAGCACTCTCAGGAGTAATTCCTGAGTGCAGAGCCAGGAAGAACCCCTGAGCATTGTTGGCTGTGACCCAAAAAGCCAAGAAAATGAAAGAATACGTCAGATTCATAAAGCATTTAATTTTGAATTCACGTTTGGTGGCTGCCCACATTCGTTTCCGAGGGCAAGGGCAGAACATGCCCGTCTGTCGGTCACTCACCAACGGTGACTTTGATCCTTCTCACTGGGAATATTGCTGCCAGGAACAAGAGTGTGCAAACAGCCCTCCGAGACCCCGATTTCACTTCCTGGAAGAAATCCCTGGAAGCGAGCGTGCTGGGTGCCCGCGGTCACCCGAGCTCTCATTTGGGAGGAATCCCAAAGTTAACTTTCCATATTTGCAGAGTTGTTTTGCAACCCTTCCTTCCCCCTGCTGGCTCTTTGGAGTCCGGTTCATCAATTGTCCAGAGCGAGACCCTGAAATCTTCAAACACGATTGTGAAACTGTCCGCTTTTCCTTTCAGATGGGTTCCCAAGATTGGGGTTAGACCACAGAGATGGACATTCATGAATCTATAATGACCCTGACCACAAACTCATGTGGTGGCCTGTTGAGCAGGATTTGTTTCTCGAGTCTGCGTGTCTCTTTGTCGTGTATTAATATGAAAAGCCCACCCGCTCTCGGGGTTCTGTTTGGTTGGCGTCTTTCTGTGCTTTTATTCCCGTCAGCCTTGGAAGCAGCCTTGACAGTCTCCTGTCTTCGAGCCCATTCACAGCCGGACGTTCCTGCGGGGCCTCTCGTTTGCTTTCCTTTGGCCTTAGGTCTCTTTTTCTCCTCCACTGCCCTGTTGGGTAAGTTTTCATGAACCACTTTCATTTATATCCGCTGGTTATTTTTTGAATAGTCTGTCATTTTATTAGTGCCTGCTTGGGGGCTGAAATGCAGGTTTTGGTTTGCTTGTTTTGGAGCCACACTGAGGAGATGCTCAGGGGTTACTCCTGGCTCAGCCGCGCATGCAAGACAAGCTCTCTACCTGCTTTACTGTCTCTCGGCCCTTACACCATGCAACTTAGTCGAGCAAATCACTTCTGAATAACACTAATTTAACTTTAGTATCACTTCACTTGTATCACTTGTCTTCCCGTTCATCATCGATTTGCTCGAGCGGGCACCAGTAGCATCTCCCTACGTCCTGTCACATGCTGGTGTAGCCCAAGGGCATCTGCTCGCTCCAGGAACATAAAGAGCCTCAAACCATTCCATCAAGTCATGGGAATGAGGTCTATAGTTGTTACTGGTATTTGGCATATCAAATACGATATGGGTAGCTTGCCAGACTCTGCCGTTCGGGTGGGATACTCTTGTAGTCGCCTCTAATCTCGTGCATTTATTGATGAACTGCGCCGAACCCATCTTGTGATTCATGGGGGCCGCCATCTTCCACATCCGACTTCCCTCTCATCACAACTCCACCCAGCAGACCAGACTATCACAGCCCGGATCATCCACACCCACCCTGCAGCAGTTTTTTTTCAATCCGGCCCAGGTATGCTGAACCAGAGACCTCTCAGACATGGGGCAGAGCTGCTCCCTTGCTCTCCCTGTGCCCAGCCGCTCATGAGGCTCCCGGGAGGCATAGCGGGTTCTAGCCCTGGCCTGCCACCCCAGCAGAGCCTCACAACAAGCCAGATGACCCTCTGACTCCATGGGGGCCTCCATCTTCCACATCCGGACTTCTCTCTCATCACAACTCCACCCAGCAGACCAGACTATCACAGCCCACTTGCGCAGCGGCCGCTGGTTCATCAATAAATGCTTTATTCAGAGGTGACTACAAGAGTATGCCACCCGCACGGCAAGCCTGGAAAGCTGCTCATGTAGCATTTGATATGCCAAATACCTATCACTATCACTATCTTCCTGTTAATCATCTATTTGCTAGAGCGGGCACCAGTAATATCTCCATATGTCCTGTCTCATGCTAGTAGAACCCAAAGGCATCCGCTTGCTCCAGGAACATAGAGAGCCTCAAACCATTATATTAGGTCACAGGAGTGACCTAATATAAATGTTACTGGTATTTGGCATATCAAATACTACACGAGCAGCTTGCCAGGCTTGCTGTGCGGGTGGCATAACTGTTGTAGTCACCTCCAAATAAAGCATTTATAGATGAACCGCGTGGCTGCAGCGGCAGCGACCGGGCTGTGATAGTCTGGTCTGCTGGGTGGAGTTGTGACGAGAGGGAAGTCCGGATGTGGAAAATGGCGGGCCCCATAGAGTAGTGGAGGGTGGTCTGGCTTGTTGTGAGGCTCTGCTGGGGTGGCAGGCCAGGGCTAGAACCCACCATGCATCCCAGGCGCCTCACAAGCAGCTGGGTACAGGGAGAACAAGGAGCAGCTCTGCCCCATGTCTGAGTGTCTCTGGTTCAGCATACCTGGGCCGGATTGAAAAACAACTGCTGCAGGGTGGGTGTGGATGATCCGGGCTGTGATAGTCTGGTCTGCTGGGTGCCACTCCCACTATGCTTCAAGGCCACGCCCACCAACTCCCAGGCCACTCCCACTATGCTCCAAGGCCACGCCCTGCAGCTCCCAGGCCACTCCCACTACGGCTCCAAGGCCACGCCCTGCAGCTCCCAGACACTCCCAGCCTCATTCTCATGCTGGGATTCCCTTACCTGGGAATCAGTCGGAGCCATCCCTCATGCCCAAACTTCCTGCTTGATCTCACGACGCTTGAGGCCGGAGACAGTGCAGCAGCGGAGAAGCCTGGCGGGAGGGTTTGCTCTCCGGCACCCACGGGTCCCGAGTCCCCAGGAGCACAGAGCCGGGAGTACACCGAGGGTGGGCCACAGCGGCGGGACTCTCCTCCCCCTCCGCAAACGACCCTTCTCACCTCCCGGGGCTTGGGTCCTGCGGCTCCCCCTTCCCCCTGGGCACCGAGCCTTTACGTCTAGAGCTTTAGGACACTTGTTCTTTTTTGCGCACTTCATAGCAATGTATATATTTTTGCAATCTTTTGCTGTCTTTAGACTTTCCCCTGCTGGCAAATGATCTGGCGAACCCCAAAGAGGAGCGTGGAGGGTGTCTGGGCCAGGTGGAGTCGGCGAGCACCTGCTGGACATAGTCTGGGGGATGGCGGTGGGCCCTGGCGCACGGGAAGGAGTGCAGGGCTGGCCTGCAGAGTGCTTGCAGATGGCACTCAGAAGTGAGTGTCTGTGACTGCTAGCTGCGGGCCAGAGCCCGGTTCCTGGGGCGGAGGCTGCACGGCGTGTGAGGGGCTCAGCGGTGCTGAGGGTCCGCGCCTGTCCCTGAGTGAGGCAGAGGCAGTTCGGCCTGGGAGACCCGAGTCTGGGATGAGGGAAGAAGCGCAGTTGGGAGAGGCAGGTCCTCAGCTGGGAGACGGTGTGGAAGGCAGAGCCAGGAGGAAGCAAGCGCAGACCCACTCGTGTGTGTGTGCGTGCGTGTGTGCATGTGTAAGTGCATGTGTATATGCATGTGTGTGAGTGTCCTGAGCATGAGTGAGCATGAGTGTATGCGTATGTCTGTCCATGTGTGCGTGTACTTGTACATGTGTGTACTGTGTGCATGTGTCTGTATGTGTGCATGTGTGCGTCTGTCCTGGAGCATGAGTGCATGTGTATGACATGTCTGTCCATGTGTGTGTGTGTGTCCGTCCGTGAGCATGTGTGTATGACATGTCTGTCCATGTGTGCATGTGTGTGTGTCTGTCCGTGAGCATGAGTGCATGTGTGCATGACGTGTCTGTCCATGTGTGTCCGTATGTGTGCATGTGTGCACGTGTGAGTGCGTGTGTATGCTGTGTGTGCATGTTTGCATGTGTATGTTGCAGGCATGTCTGTGTGTCTATGAAGGCACTGTTGGTGGCCCTGAGGTCGAGCAGCAGGACAACAGGCCAGCTCGCCTCTCGCAGTGACCCGCAGGCCGCCCTGGCAGACCCAGCATGAAGGAAAGGGAGGAGCCGAGCGGCGGTGGCTGCCCGCAGCCTCCTCTCAGGTGCCGAGGCCCCTGGGTCTGGCCTCACAGGGGCCCCACCGCGGGCTCTGCCCCTTTCCTGCACCCGTAGAACCACCTGATCTCCTTCCTCAGCGTGTTCAAAGCTTCCTGTGGCCAGCTGTGACCCGGGGCACAAAGCCCAAAAGTTATAGGTCATAGGTCGCTTCTCTGGTGCGGCGTCCAGAGCGGCCGCTCCTGCTCGAGCTCATGGTCTCTGACTGCTCGCGCTCTCTCTCTCCTCTCTCTGGCTCAAGCTTGGGGGAGCCGCCCCCCACCACACTGCCCCCCGCTCATGGTCTCTGACTGCTCGCGCCTCTCTCTCCTCTCTCTGGCTCAAGCTTGGGGAGCCGCCCCCACACACACACACACACACTGCCCCCGCTCATGGTCTCTGACTGCTCGCGCTCTCTTTCCTCTCTCTGGCTCAAGCTTGGGGGAGCCCCCCGCACTGCCCCCCGCTCATGGTCTCTGACTGCTCGCGCCTCTCTCTCCTCTCTGGCTCAAGCTTGGGGAGCCCCCCCACACTGCCCCCCCCTTCCTTTCCTGCCTCCCCTTTTCCTTTCACTTTGTTTCTTTCCTTTTCTTTGTTCCTGCCTTTAGCACTAGGTAGCCAGAGTGCAACTTCTCATTTCCAAGGAAATTCTCCCCCAGAACTTTTCTCGAATAGGGAAATGGTTAAGAAATGCTGATTGGATTGTTTTAGATTCAGCTTTTCTAAAATAACAGGTCAACGGTTGTCAGGGAGCCACGGGGTCCCCAACAGTATCAGGACAGAAGTTCTCTTCTACCTCCGAGGCTGCTGGGGAACGGATGAAAACTCACAAGTCCGGCGCAGTTCCAAAACGGTTTTAATAGTAGGAAAGCTCTACCACTGCAATCCAGTAGAATGAAGACCTTAGCTCTGGTCAGAACTTAGACCATACACGGAGCCCAAGACTCCCACCAAAGAGGATCCTACCAGAGAGTCCCACCAAACAGGAGAAAGTACCTCAAATCAGTCCCCTTTATAGACACAAAAGTAATGCTAACTTCAGGGAGGGTCCTGTCCACAAAGAACCCTAAACAACTTCTAGATAGTAGAAGAGTGTAGAAGGGCGGTGCCACACCCTATTACAGGTCTAACAAATGATTATGCCAAGTACTAATCCCTTCTGAGATTATGAGATTATCTATGTGAAACACTGGAGAGAGAGGGGGGCTGGTATAAAGTAATACATCTTAATTTCATGGGCTTCATGTAATCTAGACGGTACCCACAAGGTCCTTCTTATTATTATCTGCACCAGGGTGATTCTGAGTATCTTGTTCTCCATATACTGAAAGGGTCACACTTGCCTGCTTGAGGGCAAACTAGTACGATCCTTCCTATAATCTTTTTTTTTCTTTTTGTGTTACACCAGCAATGCTCAGGGGTTACTCCTGGCTCTGTACTCAGGAATTACTCCTAGCGGTGCTCAGGGAACCATATGGGATGCCAGGGATCGAACCCAGGTCGGCCAGGTGCAAGGCAAAAGCCCTACCCGTTATGCTATTGCTCCGGCCCCCAACGGAAGTGAAGCGCGAACCCGCGCTATAATCTTAAAAGATAGTCTCAACGCAGCCAGGTGGTAGTCTCCTGGTAAATTCTAACTGTCCCACGCTGGGTGCAGTGGGTCTAAAGAGGAGCTGTGCCCAATCTAGATAACATCGAAGTCTTAGTAGATGTATAATAATAAGTCAGAAGTTTCTCATTCAGAGTCAAGGTGACTTCTGTAACTGCCACACCCTCTATCAGAGTTTACATAGAAGAGAGGTCTCATTAGAATGAACCTTGGCTTAAGAACATGTAAATAGATTAAGCTGTGAGTGTATAAAACAGTAAAGGTCCCAAGCTAGCTAGGCCGTCACCCAACAAACGGTATCTCTGGAGACAAGACCTGCAGACCCAATTATTCCAAATCATCACGACTGAATCGGGGCTTTCAGTAATGGCTGCCTGTTGATCCCTTTAGCAATAAGTAACCTTTAGTGGAGGGAGAGATGAGTTAAATCATCCCTGATTCTGTGGGAGCAATTAGCTTTGCATCTATTCATTTCCTTGCTTTCAATTCAAGCATTATGGAAAAGAAAAAATGAAAAAAAAATCCAAGAGGAGAGGTAGCGGGACTGAAGGGCCCCTGTTCTCCGCAGTAGTCACAGAAAGCAAAGAACCTGGCACGGGGCAGGCCGACAGCAGGGACTCGCCGGCCGACTGTCGTCTCCGGAGGAGCAGCAGCTCGACTCACTGAGCCCGGTGAGCCGCCTTCACTCCCTGGGCAGACGCTCCCTCCTGGGTGCCCTGTGTCCACACCTCGCTGTGCCCAGGACTCCCAGGATCTCGCTGCCCTGTTCCCTGGCCCCCGCCCCACACCCCAGACCCACAGGGCCCCCACCTCTCTCTTTTCTGTTGTTTTTTTTTTTTTGGGGGAAATGGGGTAATGGCCACACCTGGTGATGCTCAGGGGTTACTCCTGGCGGTGCTTGGGAGACCCTATGGGAAGCTGGAGTTGAACCCGGGTCGGCCGCGGGCAAGGCGAACGCCCTCCCCTGTACTATTGCTCTGGCCCTTTATTCCTTTTTCCTGTTTTTGTTTTGGGCCACACCTGGTGATGCTCAAGGGTTAGTGCTGGCTCTGGGCTCAGGCTGCGGCTTGCGGGGACCACGTGGGATGCCGAGGACCGAACTGGGACAGCGGCATGCAAGGCGAACATCTGCCTGCTGTACTCTGGCTCCGCCCAAGCCCCCCGTCACTCGCCACGGGTGTCCATCAGCTCCCTCTGAGGACCCTCACGCCAGCTCTGGAAAGAAGCTAGAAACCGTGTTGCCCTCCCAGGCCCACGGGCCCATCTTCATCTCGCTGTAACTAATCCCTGTGGTCTCTGGCACACGCCTTGTTTGTGCTTTACACACACACACACACACACACACACACACACACGTAGATTCACATGCTGGGAATCTTTCCCAACTCCTCCGGGCTCCCAAGTGCTCCCACCTCTCTGTCCTGCGGGCCTCGGCCCCTGCATCCAGGCTGCTCCCGGACACTCGGGAGCTCTATCCCG
This sequence comes from Cryptotis parvus, assembly GCA_021461705.1. Taxonomy (NCBI): domain Eukaryota; kingdom Metazoa; phylum Chordata; class Mammalia; order Eulipotyphla; family Soricidae; genus Cryptotis; species Cryptotis parvus. The sequence continues at coordinate 27,940 of JAJIBD010009195.1, forward strand.
GTCTCTGCATCCAGGCTGCTCCCGGACACGCGGGAGCTCTATCCCGGTCTCTGCATCCAGGCTGCTTCCGGACACTTGGGAGCCCTATCCTGGTCTCTGCATCCAGGCTGCTCCCGACACTTGGGGAGCCCCTATCCTGGTCTCTGCATCCAGGCTGCTCCCGCCCAGGACACCCGTGAGCTCTATCCTGGTCTCTGCATCCAGGCTGCTCCGGACACTCGGGAGCTCTATCCCGTCTCTGCATCCAGGCTGCTCCCGACACTCGGGAGCTCTATCCTGGTCTCTGCATCCAGGCTGCTCCCGCCCAGGACACCCGGGAGCTCTATCCTGGTCTCTGCATCCAGGCTGCTCCCGACACTCGGGAGCTCTATCCTGGTCTCTGCATCCAGGCTGCTCCCGGACACTCGGGAGCTCTATCCTGGTCTCTGCCTAATGCTTCACACCTGATGGTGTCACCCTCAGCTCAGACCACCCTGGCACAGCTGGTCCCGCTGATGGCCGGGCTCTGTGACGCCCAGTGGTGACGGGCCGGAGGAGGACCTGCAGGGAGCACAGTGCCTCCGGGCAAGGCCAGCGTCCACTTCCCCAGAGCAGCCAGGTGCGTCCCTCCAGGCGCGCTGCTCGGGGCAGCCAGACCCACCGCACCCCTTGCCTGCTAGGTTCCCTTGCCTGCTAGCATTCTCGGGGCACAGTTCCCGGCCAGCATTCTCGGGGCACAGAACCTCTACCCTCTGCAGGGACCCGGGAGGCCCTTCCAAAGCTGGGTGTCCTTTCCTGGCATCTGTGCGAGCCCCCTGGCTGCCGAGCCCACTCGAGGGCTCTTCCTCGCCTGGGAAATACTGAACTCACACTGTGCCCCTGCCCTTACACCAATCGTCTTTACACGAGCCTAGTGCAGGCCGGCGTCAGCAGCGCAGTGTTGGTCCTCCCGGGTTAAATCGACGCATTTTCGCGGGGCCCAGATCCTGAGCCTGGAAAACCGCACCCGGCCGTGGGTTCAGCCGCCAGAAGATTTGGAAGCTGCTGCGCACAGGCCCGAAAGAGTCGAGGGGACCAGAAGGAGCCGGATCCCAGCCTTCTCCGGAGCAGAAGTTCCTGGAAGGCGGCCTGGGCCACCCGGCGCCGTCGGGTCCGTCCCTCGCGCAGACCCCGCCCCGCAAGGCCCCGCCCCGCCCCCGCCCCGCCCTTCTCACAGGCCCCGCCCCTCTCGTAGGCCCCGCCCCTTCCGCAGCACGTCCCGCCCTGGTCCAGCCCCAAGGGCCCCGCCCTCCGCCGTGACTGGCTTCGGCGCGCGTCAGTCAGCGGGACGAGCTGCCGTGTGCGCCTGCGCCGAGGCCCCGCGGAATGATGGCGGGCTCCGCTCCCGGCGCCATCATGGACGAGGAGTACTTCGGGAGCGCGGCCGAGTGGGGCGACGAGGCGGACGGCGGCCAGGTGAGCGGGGCGCGGCCCCCCGCAAGGCCTGCAGCCGCCCCCGCCGCCCCGCAGCGTTCCCGCCCGGCCCAGGCCTCAGTTTCCCCGGGGCCCGCCCCTCCTGCAGCCTCCCCTGCACCCCGAGGCCCCCAGACCGTGTCTCCCCGGGCAGCCCCGCAGCCGGCCTGGGGCGCCCCTCGGGGTCCCGGGCACGTGCGAGGCCGGCGCTGGGCGGTGCAGGGCCGGGGGCGCGTGCGGACCCCAGCCCCGCCCCCGCACTGGCCCCCTCCCGGGCCCGACCCCGCGCGGGGTGGGCGTGCGCGCCCTGCCCTCGGCCACTTTGGGGGTGATGGGCAGCGCTGAGCCCCCATCCCCAGGGAGGGCGGCGGGGTGCGGGGGGTCCCGCAGAGCCCGGGGGGTCGTGCCCCAGCCCACCGAGCGGCATGCGGCACCCGTGCAGCAACGGCCTTCCTGCGTCTCGGAGGGCGACTCCAGGAAGGGGGCGACCCATAGGCCCCCTGAGCACCGCCCGGTGTGACCCCGAAACCAGAATTAGTTCCGTGGACAGCCTTGCCGGCAGCCAGCCCCGGCCGCTCTCCCAGACTGGGCGCACCCGTGTAGATAGAGTCGGCGCAGAAGCACCCTAAAGGCTAAGGGCCTGCATCCGGCCTGTTCCTCGTCAAGTCAGTGGAAACAATACGTAGCCAGTATCTACTGAGCTCTTAGAAAATGCCAGGCACCGTGCTTAACGTTTCAGATGATCAGCTGGTGAAGGTTCCCTGGGCCAAACGGGAGTAGCACCATTACTACCCTGTTTAGCGGGAGAGGCGATGGTATCTAACAGAGCTCCTCGTGCTCCTCCCCTCCCGTCCATGGCGGTCACCTGTCGTCCCTGCCCGCCTGCCGTGGGGGGCCTCGGAGCCGCGGGGTGCAGTGACCGAGTGGACACTCTCCCCTGTCGTCCCCGCCTGCCTGCCGTGGGGGCCTCGGGAGCCGGGGTGCAGTGACCGAGTGGACGCCTCTCCCCGCAGCAGCAGGACGAGGAGGACGGGGAAGGCGAGGACGATGCCGAGGTGCAGCAGGAATGCCTGCACAAGTTCTCCACGCGCGACTACATCATGGAGCCGTCCATCTTCAACACCCTCAAGAGGTGGGCCAGGGCTGCTTCTCCGGGCTCTTCCCCCGCCCCGTCGCACGCAGGCGTCTTCATCCGGTTGTTCTTTCCCAGGTATTTCCAGGCCGGAGGGTCTCCGGAGAACGTCATCCAGCTCCTGTCGGAGAACTACACCGCTGTGGCCCCAGACGGTCAACCTGCTGGCCGAGTGGCTCATCCAGACAGGTGCCCCCGGACCTCCCTCCTGCTGGCCGCCCCGGCTGTGCCGAGTGGCCCTGTAAACTCCCTTCTTGCTTCCTCCTCAGCTCTTGACGCTTCCGTAGTTCACAGCCGCAGTTTCGCCCGTCTGTGATTTGCTAGTTGAGGTTCACGGTCCCCCTGCAGGGCTGCTGCCTTGGACAGGAAGTGTCCAGAGGGTCATTTTAAGATAGAGCAGGCAAGGAGCCGTGGGTCTTTTGGAACTGGTGTGATGACGGCTCTGCGCTAACTCGGTCTCAGCGAGTGCTCCCCTAACTGCCGAAGCGGGTGCGGAGCCCAGCGCGGCCGACGCTGGGTTGGAGGCCAGCGTCCCCTCACGGCATTGGCCCTTGCCTGCTGTGGCGGGATGTTTGCCGTCCTTGGGGGTTTGTCCTTGTCTGTGTGAGGTTCCTGTGACACAGCTGTCCTTGCCATGGCGGCAGCCGTTTGTGTCCTTGTGTCCTTGATGGGAAGTTTAATAGGTGGTCCAAGGGATGTGGCTCAGCGTGAGCGTGTGCTGTGTGTGTGCGTAGGCGCCGCCCCTGCCTGCACGGGCAGGGGCCAGTGGGGACTGAGGATCCCAGTTCTGTGGCAGTCTCTGCCCCGTCCTTGCCCAGGTGACGGCCTTCAGCGTCGCCGCCTTTCTCTCATCCTTTTCCCTTCTGTTTGAGGCGTGGGAACCAGTCCAGGTCCAGGAGACTGTGGAGAACCACCTGAAGAGTTTGTTGATCAAACATCTTCGACCCCGCAAAGCCGGACTCCATTTTCACTGAAGAAGGGGAGGTGAGGGGCGTCTTCCTTCTCACACCACTTTGCCGTGGCTCCGTTGGAGCCTGGCATGGGCTGTGGGGAGTCCCGGGGGCGGCGCTCAGGCACGGTCTGGGCCCTCCTGGTGGAGGCGGGGGACCCCAGTGTGGGAGGTCAGCGTCCAGCGTGCATCCACGCAGCTGCGCAGCCGCTGGGTCCTCTGGGTAGCAGGAGCCAGACGCAATCAGACGCGGGGGCCGTGGGGCACACGTGGGACCTGGCTGTGGAGGGCCCGGACAGCTCAGGGACGAAGTGCCCGGGCAATGCACAGTTTCCTGGCCAGCTCGACGGTGGCCGTGGGGATCCACAGGGCCATGTGACTGGGGTGTGCGCGGCACTTCTGGCCTGGCGGTTGTGCAGAGCTGAGGGCCGCTTTTGCCACGGCCATGACATGTGGTCGAGGACCTGCACCGCCCAGGCTGCCCTTGTCTGGCCGCTGGCGTGGAGCTGGGCTCTCCCGGTGTGCCGGGTGTCGGGCCGGGCCCCTGCACGGCCTTGCTGGGCGCCCCAAGTGTCCCCAGGGAAGGGACTCGGTGCACTGCAGGCCAGAGTCCGCCACCCAGGGGCGGTGAGTGGGCGCCGGGCTTGCTGTGGCCTCTCGGTGCCATGGAACCTCGCCTGCTTGGGGGCCGTGGCCACGTCCGGGGACCCCGGAGCAGAGCTTAGGATTGCTGTGCGGCGAGACCCGTGAGAACTGAAGCCCCCGCCGCCATGTGCCGCAGACCCCCGCCTGGCTCGAGCAGATGATCGCCCACACCACGTGGCGGGACCTGTTCTACAAGCTGGCCGAGGCCCACCCCGACTGCCTGATGCTCAACTTCACAGTGAAGGTGTGCGTGCGCGGGGGTGGGGTGGGTCTGGCTCCCCTGGAAGCTGCTTGCTGCGTGGCCAAGGTTGGTGCGCATCCATGACGCCGCACACGGCAGGCGAGAGGCAGGGGCGAGGGAAGGGCCACTGCTTAGGGATCAGCACGGACTGTGTCTGGATTTGGCAGAAACGTGTTTATAGGGTGCCTGGTGTTGTGAACTGGGCCTTTGTCTCTCCCTCCGACACCAGGAACCGGTTCTGCTCAGCCAGGCCTGGCCATGCCTGGGTAGTGGACAGTGGGAGCTGTCCGGCTGGGGCCCCCCCGGCAGCGGCATCCTCTGAAGCGCCCGCGGCCCCGTGTGTGCCGTAGCTTATCTCGGACGCCGGCTACCAGGGAGAGATAACCAGCGTGCCCACGGCCTGCCAGCAGCTGGAGGTCTTCTCCAGGGTCCTCCGCACCTCGCTTGCGCCACCTTGGACGGAGGAGAAGAAAACCTGGAGAAGAACCTCCCTGAGTTTGCCGTGAGCGCTTCCTCTCTGTGGCTCGGGCTGGGGGTGGCCGGTCACAGCGCATGGTGTCCTGCAGACGCCTGATGTCACCGCCCCTGCGGGCCTGCGGGAGGCTCGGTCCCGGCTGCCCTGTGCCCCTGACGCCCCGTCCCGTGCCCCCTCCTCTCAGAAAATGGTGTGTCACGGCGAGCACACATACCTGTTCGCCCAGGCCGTGATGTCCGTGCTGGCCCAGGAGGAGCAGGGCGGCCCGCCGCGCGCAGGATCGCCCAGGAAGTCCAGCGCCGCCCAGGAGAAGTGAGTGGGGCGGAGGAGCCCCCGCGGGTGTCCCCCTCCCTCGCCTCCCACTGGCCCGTCCTGTTGCACACGGGCCACCAAGCCTGCCCGGGAAAGCTGGGAGGAACGGGCAGGTTTTATTCCCTCGGTTTGGGGCCACGCCCACCAGTGCCCGAGCTGGCTCCTGGCTCCTGCGGTGTCCTGGGACCGTGTGCACGGCCGGTGCCTTCCCCTGTGCTCTCTGGCGTCCCCGGGATTTTAAAGAACAAGTCTTGGTGCTGGTGAAGGAGTCTCCGTCTGCGGTCCAGGGGCCTCCTAGGCCGGGTCTCTGCACACCGCTGAAGCAGCTCGTTGTGCTCCGGAGAAATCCGGATGTGATTTCGGGGATATGGAGACTCGCAGAGAAAACGCTGGCTCAGGACCAGTCATTAGTTTGTTTCCAAACACTTTTCGGAGTTTTCCTGATTCCCACGTTCCCGAGTCTGGCCTGTGGCCTTAGAAGCTGGGCAGAGCCCACCCTGCTGGTGTGGTGCGCCCCTCCCCAGGGCTGAATGTTCTGGAACTGAATGTTCTGGAAGTGTGAGACCAAGAGCACCTGCACGCTCCTTCCCGTGGCCAGCGCGGTGTTCCGTGGCTCGCGAGGTGTATCTGGCCGGGGCAGTCGTGGAGCAGCCGGGCGGGAGCCTTACTGACAGGGTTTCTGCATGTCCGTCAGAGGCCACGATGCCAGTCAGATCACGCCCGCGCTGGGCACTGCGGCCTCCCTACCCCGGGCGTGCCAGGCCCTGGGCGCCATGCTGTCCAAAAGGGGCCCTGAACCCGGCCGACATCACCGCCCTGTTCAAGATGTTCACCAGCATGGACCCTCCGCCTGTGGAACTTGTGAGTCCGTGTTTGTGATGGACGCCCCAGTCCGATGCCCATTGGGGCTGTGTCTTATTGGCTGTGTCACTTGGTGGAAACACTCCAGCATTGCTCAGGGCTTACACCCGCAGGGCTTGAGGCGCCATCTGGGGTGCTGGCACCCACTGAGCTGGCCATGTGCAAGGCAAGCACCCTGACTGGCCTCAAAGGGTCATTTTGGAAAGTTAGACTTTCTCAGTCACCTGGGATTAGGAACAGCTGCCCTCGCGAACGTCCCCTCCCCGCACATCCTGGCCCCTCCCGCAGATCCCAGACCCCTCCCTCAGATCCCACCCCTCCCGCAGATCCCGAGCCCCTCCTGCAGATCTGAACCCCTCCCCGCAGATCCCACCCCTCCCTCAGATCCCACCCCTCCCGCAGATCCCAGACCCCTCCCGCAGATCCCAGACCCCTCCCGCAGATCTGGACCCCCCCCTGTCCTCCCAGATCCGCGTGCCCGCCTTCCTGGACCTGTTCATGCAGTCGCTCTTCAAGCCTGGCGCCAGGATCAACCAGGATCACAAGCACAAGTACATCCACATCCTGGCCTATGCCGCCAGCGTGGTGGAGACCTGGAAGAAGGTAGGCAGCGCCCGTGGCCACGCCGGAGCCCGCCTCGGCTCTGCTCCGGAACTTGGGCTGCTAGAAACCACGAGCCTCACGTCAGAAATGTCTCTTCGGGGCTGAGCCAGAAGACAAGGGTTCAGGCTTCCCCCCTCCCTGCAGCCACCCTGGGCTCAGTCCCTGCAGCTCCTCAAGCCCTGTCAGCACTGAGCCCCGAGCACAGAGCTGGGAGTCTGGGAGTGAGTCCAGAGCACAGAGCCAGGAGTCAGCACAGAGCCGGGAGTCAGCACAGAGCACAGGGCCGGGAGTCTGGGAGTGAGCCCTGAGCACAGAGCCAGGAGTCAGCACAGAGCCGGGAGTCAGCCCTGAGTGTAGCCAAAAATACCCGAAAATAAACTGCTGAGGGGCCGGGCGATAGTCTAGCAGGGAGGGTATTTGCCTTCCACGCGACAGACCCGGTTCGATCTCCAGCATCCCATATGCATAGTCCCCGAGCACTGCCAGGAGTAATTCCTGAGTACACAGCAGGGGTAACCCTGAGCATTGCCGGGTGTGACCAAAAAATAAGGAAATGAAGCGATGAGAGGAGCGACCAGCCCGGCCCAGAGCTGCTTCTGCTTCTCCCGCATCCGCCGCCTGGTGCTTTCAGAACAAGCGGATGAGCATCAACAAGGACGAGCTGAAGTCCACGTCGAAAGCTGTGGAGACGGTTCACAACCTGTGCTGCAACGAGAACAAGGGCGCCCCGGAGCTGGTGGCGGAGCTGAGCACCCTGTACCAGTGCATCAGGTGCGGGCAGGCAGGAGCTGGGGCGGGCGAGCTCCCCGTCACTGCGCCAGTGCGGGCGAGGAGCCGCCGCAGGCTCGGGCGTATTTTCAGACTCCGCTAAAATCAAAAAGCTGCGGAGAAGTGGACTCACTTTTCCTCTTTGAATACAGAGAGAAAACTTTAAACTTGTGTTTATTTATTTTTAAAAATTTGGGGGTGTCACACCCGGTGATGCTCAGGGGCTACTCCTGTCTCTGCACTCAGGAATCACTCTGGGGGTGCTTGGGGACCATATGGGATGCGGGGATTGAACCTGGGTCGGCCACGCGTGCAAGGCAAACACCCACCCCGCTGTGCTGTCGCTCCGCCCCAAAACCTGAAACTTTTAACAGTGTGAATCCATTCCAGGACTTAGTCCGAATCTGTTTACAACTTAGATTAAGGGAAGGGAAGCCCACGCGGCGTGGACAGTCCGCAAGGGAGAATGTTCGCGGTGTGTCACAGGCGTCCGCTGAGCTGCAGAGGGGGAAGCTGCTGTGGGGAGGGACTGGGCGCCCTCAGGCTGGCCGGGTCCATCCCAGCACCACACACCGACCCCACGCACTGCCGGGAGCGAGCCCCGCGCTGCTGTGTGGGCCCCAGCCTGAGAGCTCCCTGCGAGCCCTGTGGTCCATGTGCGAAGGGTCAGAGGCTGCGCAGCCCAGGGCTTGGCTCCGGGGTCTTCCCTACCCTCCTCGGGAGCGGGCAGTGCTGACCTGCGTTTGGGGGCCGCAGGGTCTTCCTGGCTGCTGCGTCAGCGCCCGGGATGCCCTTGCCTGTGTCTGCGACCGAAAGCGAGGTCAGTCTGCCTTTTGGTGTCCGCAGGTTCCCGGTGGTGGCCATGGGTGTGCTCAGGTGGGTGGACTGGACTGTGTCCGAGCCCCGGTACTTCCAGCTGCAGACGGACCACACGCCCGTGCCCCTGGCCCTGCTGGATGAGGTGGGCTGCTGCCCCTCCCTCCAGAGCCCTCTTCCCGTGCCTGCCTTTGAGGGGCTCCCAGGGCCGAGCAGGAGGGGTGCCAAGGTGCCTTTGTCTCCGCAGATCAGCACCTGCCACCAGCTCCTGCACCCCCCAGGTCCTGCAGCTGCTGGTGAAGCTGTTTGAGACCGAGCACTCGCAGCTGGACGTGATGGAGCAGGTGAGGGGGCACGGGGGGTGTAGGGAGCACAGGGTCGCGGGGGGGCACGGGCGCTGTCATAACCAGCCGGTCTCCCCAGTTGGAGCTGAAGAAGACCCTGCTGGATAGGATGGTCCACCTGCTGAGCCGAGGCTACGTGCTTCCGGTGGTCAGCTACATCCGCAAGTGTCTGGAGAAGCTGGACACGGACATTTCACTCATCCGCTACTTCGTCCACAGAGGTGAGGCGGCAGGCAGACACCAGACGTGCCCATCGAGTCGCTCTGCGGGTCCCTGAGTGGGTGGGACCGAGCCGTCCCGCAGAGCTGCTGTGGGGGCGGAGGGCATGGGTCGGCCTGGGCCGTGGCTGGGAGTGTGTCCGCCGCAGGTGCTGGACGTCATCGCTCCCCCGCACACCTCCGACTTCGTGCAGCTGCTCCTCCCCATCCTGGAGAACGACAGCATCGCCGGCACCATCCGCACAGAGGGCGAGCATGACCCCCGTCACGGAGTTCATAGGTAGGCACGACCCCGTCACGGAGTTCATAGGTAGGGCACGGCCCGTCTCGGAGTTCATAGGTGGCCGCAGCCAGTGCTGCGTGGGGGAAGCCAGGAACGGCTGCGTGGCAGCTCACGGCTCTGCGGACAAGAACAGGGACCAGGTGCCCTCCGGGATGGAGGCCTGAGGCCCAAGGAAGGAGCGAGGGGCCCTTGCTCTGAGTAAGCTTGTGGGGCCAGGCAGGCCACGAGGCCCAGCCCTCCCGGGTCAGCGGGCTGCGGGGGGTGGAGCTCAGGGCGCTTGCCCTGTACCCCAGGGACTCGGTTCCATCCTGGGCACCACTGGGGGGTCCCCTGAGCACAGCCCAGGGTGGCACCAAAAGCAGGGGTGCAGGACGGGGGCCTGACTGCAGCCTCACGGAGGGCGCGGCCTCGGGTTTGTCGGGGACGGAGCAGGGCTGAGGCCGGACAGCCTGGGGTGGTGGCGTGGACTCGTGTCTAGTCTGGCCTTTCTGCTTCAAGCCCACTGCAAGTCCAGCTTCACCCTGCTCGGCTGACCCGGAGCAGCGTGTCGCGACCCTTCCGGGACCCTGTGGGAGCCACGTTCGGACCCGGCCTGGAAAGGGCCCGCGGGCGCCCTGGGTGATGCCCGCAGCCTGCAGGGGATGCTCTGAGCGTCCCTTCAGGGAGTGCCAGAGCCGACTCGCCTCGGCTGTTGGGAGACATCGCGGCCTCTTCTCCCCCTCGCCGCTGGCTGGACAGTGCAGAAGCCGGTGCCAGGGTCGCTCGTGTGGAAATGACACAATAAACGCCCCCGACTCGCCCCGTGAACCGGGTTTTTATTTGTCTCTTGAGCCGTGAGAAACTGGCACCTACTCCCCTCGCCTGATTCTGACCAGGTTCTCTGCGGGAAGCCCTGGGCCCGTGCAGGAGCGTTTCTTCCCTGGCAGCTGGGACGTGTCCTGCCTCTGTCACTCTGGGTGTCGCGCTGCCACGGGGCCACGGTGCCGAGCGCTGGCAGCCGCTACACGATGGGATCCCGAAGGTGCAGGCGTCCTCGATGGCCAGGTTGTAGCTGGCGCCCTGCCCACCCTTGTAGGCGCTGGTCACGATCCTCATCCAGCCTCGCTCGCCCTGCGCAGAGACCAGTGCTTAGTGCCCGGCCCCGCCCGCCTATAGCACCTAGAAGGGGCCCGGGACCCACCACCGAGCCCCCCTGTCTGTACTGCGCCTAGGAAGCCGGGCGGGTGGCCGCATGGTGGGGAGGGCATCTTCCTGGCACACGTCCAAGTCAAGGTAGACCCCTAGCACCCCCTGGGGTCCCGAGACCGTCAGGAGTGAGCTCAGCACCACCAGGTGTGGCCGTCGCCCGGAAAGCTGCCGACATCTCAACACCAACACAAGCCACTTCCCACTGCACGGGAAACCCCAGGGGCCTCTTACCCACGGTTCACTCCCACGAGTTTCGCACGATCCAGTACCGGCCGTTGCTAACACCCCAGCCAGCCACGGAAACGACGCGTGGTTGATGGAGGCCTCCTCCGAGTACTCGCTGTAGATGCCCCCCAGTACTTATCCATCTTCTCCGTGGCCATGATCCCGCAGCTGGGGGAGCAGGCGGGGCGTGAGCGGGGCGTGGCGTGCGGCCCCAGCCCGGACCGGCCCTGCACTCACCTGATGGGCCCGTTGGCGTAGATCTCCGCCATCATCTTCTCCCTCCCGGACACGGGGCCGTAGTCGCCCACCTTCCACAGCGTGTAGTTCTGGATGGTGTGGCACACCTTGAACTCCGTGCACGTCCCGCACTGGTTGAACTTGTTGCACTCTGCGGGCAGAGAAGGCGGCGTGACCGGCCAGAACCGCTGAGACCAGAAGCGGCGCCATCAGCTGAGGCCTGTAATTAGGTGCCCTCCGCAGGCCAGGGCTGGGGGCAGAAGGCCATGCTGTAATCACGGCAGGGGGCACCAAGTCAGCCTCTCCCTGTCTTTGAAGGCCAGCAACACGCCCGCAATTCTCCAAGGCTGAAAATAGAGTGTAATTAAATTACCAACCGCTAATGAGCCAGCGCTGCTGGGGAGGGGCAGCATTTTCTCATTAGCTGCTGGAGAGGAACCGGGGCCAGGGGAGCTGTCGGCCATCACCTGCCTCCGGGCCCAGCTGCCTCTGGTTCCTGTTCTGTTGCGGTCCTGACCCGTCCACATTCCTCCCTCAAGACCTCGGTCCCGAAGGATTAACTCGCTGCTTTAGGCCTGGGCCCTGGCTCTGCGCGCTCCCACCTGCACAGTCTGTCTACGCATACAATCAGAGCACCCTGAGGTGCTGTCGGGGTCTGGGTGCTGAGAGCTGGATGAAACAAGTTCAGGACTGGACAGGGGCCAGGGACCACCTGCCTCTCGGCCCCCCTTCCCAGACACTGGGAGACTTGTCGGACCAGTCCGCAGGGATTCCACAGGGCTGGGCAGTGCGGTCGGGAGCCCAGGGCCAGGCCACCTCAGGAAAGGGGCTGACGCTCCCGTCCTGCCCTCCCCCTCCCAGAGAGCTCCAGGCCCAGCCGGGTGACGGCTGAGAGGCAGCCTGGGCTTGGCTTGACCAGGGGCCGCCTGGAGGCCCAGGGCCAGCTCAGTCAGGGCAGCCCCCGGCCCCTGTCCCCCGCTACAAACCCGAGCCCGGGTCGCACGAGGACATCAGTCCCCACTTCTCTGGGCCGTGGTACAGCTCCAGCACCCCAGCAGGCCGCGGGCAGCCCCCGCCAGCACCTACCCTGGTCCTTGGCCTGGTAGTTGTTGCAGGTCTCGCGGGGATCCCGTGCTCGTGGGCGTAGCGCCACACCAGCAGGTCGTTGCCGCCCTCGCAGGAGCCGCCTCGCCGCAGTCCAGCACATGCTGCACGGACAGCAGGGTGGGCGGCCAGGCCCCTTCCGCTTGATGTTGATGCGATCTGCAAGAAACGGCCCCCGCCAGTGAGCAGGGCAGGTGCCCAGAAGGCGCCCCGGAGGGGCCGCAGGGCGCTGGGCAGCAGCTGGTCTGGACAAGCCGGACGCCAAGCCCACTCTGCTGTGGACCACAGTGCCCCTGCTCCCAGGGACACCGCCGCCTCCCTCCCTCCCTCAGGCCCACCCGGGGTCCCCACAGCCCAGAGGAGCCCAGTGAGACACACAAGGCGTGTGCGGTGCCGGCCTGGGGCACGCTGCCTGCACCCGGCTTGGGCCTGCAGGATCTGCTGCCGCAGGGTCCACTGCTGTTTCTGGCCACTGGCCCGTGGGGAATCTGGGCGTCCCGGCTCTCAGGGGCCGACAGCTGATACGGGACACTGTGGCTTTGTGGCCGGCCGTGCAGTGGCTGTGGGTATCCGTCCCCTCCCCCGGCTTCCGCCGCCCGCTCAGTCCTCCCCACGACCCGGCCACACGCCTCCTGCCGGGCCTGGCTGTGGGTTCGCGGGCCACCAGCACCCGCCGGGCCTGCCTTCTCGCTGCCCCCACAGCGCCCACTGCTGACCTCGCCCACGGCCAGCACAGCCCCTATCTCCAGAGCCACTGCCTGCCCGGCCCAGGCCCAGCTCCTTCCACGCCTCAGCCTGCCCCAACGGACTGGCCGACTGGCTGCTGTAGCCACACCGGCCATCCGGTCCATTCGGCGGGGTCCACCACCAACATTCTTCCCTGTACCCCCAAGTCTCGATCCTGTCTGAGGCCACCGGAATATTCTAGCCTGGACCCGGCCCAAGGACTTAGGGACGGCTCCTCTCCCCACCCCACACAGCACCTGTGCATGGACCAACTTTTCCCGAATACCGCAGGGACCCCACCCCGACACCGCAGGGACCCCCACCCCGGACACCGCAGGGACCCCCACCCCGGACACCACAGAGACCCCACCCCGACACCGCAGGGACCCCCACCCACTCTCTGCCTGCTCCTTGCAACTGTGTGTGTGACTGTGACTAGACCCAAACTCACGAGTGCAAGCGTGTACGTAGGGACAGTTCTTATGTGTGCATGTGTGTGCAATGAACCTGGCCTCAAGTGTGCGCGTGTATGCGTGTGTGCATATCCACACGTGTGTGTTTCAGCTACTGAACCTGGTCGCAGGCTGAGTCTCGGGGCATCTCGGGACTCTCGGGTTCTGCCACGGCCCAGACCTGCTCCCGGACTCTCCATCAGGCCGTCCTGCCCCGCCCGGACCATGGCCAAGAGCCCCCCAGCTTAGGTCTGTGCCCCGCCCCTCGTTCTCCTACCAGAAGGGGCGCCCTGCTGTGGAGAGGCGGGAGGGGAGGTGTCCCTGGTGGGGTGGGGGCAGTGCTGGGCCCAGAGGGGGCTGCTCAGCGGGCTGTCCCTCCGAAGGGCTCTGCTTTTGCCGTGGGGACACCTTCGAGGTTTCAAGCAGGCGTGAGAGGACAGGGCTGTAGCCTCAGCTATGGAGCGGGGAGGGGACGGGGGGTGGGGGGGACGGTGCCCGCGGGAGGACTGAGGGGGTGGGAGCAGGGAGGGACAGAGCCGAGGGGCGGCGCAGCAGCTGCCAGCTGGGCTGAGGCTGGGGCAGAGAGAGCAGGAGGCGGGTGGGGGCCACACCCTATTGGGGTGTTGGGACTTTCGGGGCCTCTGGGCTTCCCCTGTCCCCAGCAGCCAGCCAGGTCAGCCTCGTCTGCTGGCAGAGCAGAGCAGAAGGGTTTTAGGGGGTGAGGCGTTAGCCCAGACGCGTGAGGGGGTCAGGCGAGAGGAGAATAAAGCTGGGGTTCGGGATCAAGCTCAGGGTATGACCAGGTGACGGCCAAGGACAAGGGTCGGGGGCCACGCTCACAAGCTGGGGTGCAGGAAAGAGGTGGGAGGGACGGGCCTGCGAGGAAGGGGGATCGGGCGCCGGGTGGGAGCCAGGGACACCCGGCCCCGAGGGGCGGCACAGGCAGGGCTACAGGCCCCGCGGTCACTAGCCACAGCACAGGAGCGGGCAACGGGTGCCCGGGACAGGCAGGAGCTCGCCCGCCGCCCACTGAGCAGACGCACCCGGAAGTGCCTTTGGGGACGATGTGAAAGAGGAAGGTCCCCAGTGGGCCCAGGGACGGGGCGAGGCAGTGGTCGGGCCAGAGCACCGTGAAGGAGCCCGGGGTGGGGCGGTCTGGCCCGGCCCCCGCTCTTGCCCCACAGTCCTCCCTGTGCAGCTGGACCTGGGTCCTCAGCTGGGTTCCTCACCTCGGCCCAACTGGCCACCAGTCCGGGCAGGGGGCACTTCCGGGTGCGTCTGCCCAGCTGGGCAGCCTGGTCCCCTCGGCTATGCCAAGCTGCCCAGCTCGGGCACCTGGACCCACCCCACAAGCTTCTCCTCATTATTCCTCCCACCCACTCCCACCTGCTGGCCCAGGAGCCCACCTTCTGGGGGCTGTCCCCCTCCGGCCCCTCAGGGGGTCTCTGTGGCACCTCTAGACACCTGCTCTGCCGCCCTGGGACCCAACACTCATCTCCCAGACGCTAAAGCCATGGTGATAGCCGCCCGAGCAGGACAGCCTGTGTCCAGCGCCTCCACTGTCCACAACTGGCCTCTGGCCTCAGCTCACATGACCTGGCCTCGCTGGACATCACAGAGCAGAGGCTGGACAGGCCCTGGTCACCTCCTGGCATAAACCTCCAGCTTAGGCGGTGAGAAGACACGGCACCACGTGCCCAGCAAGGCGGTACCCAGGCCCGCAGTGGGCACCTGCCTCACCTGGCAGAGCAGATGAGGGCTCACACCCGCCCTGCTCCCTGGGCCAGGCTGTCTGGAGGAGGTGCTGGACAGCCCGTGCCAGGCTGGGTGGGTGAAGGTGCTTGGATGCCCCGTGCCAGGCTGGGCAGGAGGAAGTGCTTGGACGCCAGGGCCCCGAGGGGGGCGATGGTGCGGGTCCCCACCTACCCCGCCAGGGCGCTGGTGCTGCCGTGGGCCCAGCAAGACCCGCAGTACTGCGGGATGTGCTGGTTCCGTGTCACGCTGGCGGTTGACTCCGTCCACGTTGCGCCAGTCCCAGGTCTTGGGCAGGTCCGATGGGGACAGATACTCGTGAGGGCGGGGGGTAGGTCCTAGGGAGAGACCCCCGAGAATCAGCCTGGGGCGCCCTGCGTGGCCTGCACTGAGCCCACGGCCCCGGCAGGCCCCAGCCCTGGGGAGGCGAGGAGGAGGGCCAGGACCCCGCAGAGGCGGGGGGGGGGGGGAACCCCTCGCACGGGGCAGCCGCGCCCGCCCGTGCCCACCTGCGCCCCGGCAGCGCCGCGGGTCCCCGCGCAGGGCCCGGTAGCAGCTGCGTCCGCGCCGGAAGTGCCCGGGGGAGCCCGCGTCCACCCGCAGCGCCAACAGCAGCAGCAGCAGCAGCAGCGGCGGCCGCGCGCACGAAGCCATGGTCCGGCCGGTCCCGAGCGGGTCCTGCGTGGGTCCGGGGCGGTCCTGAGGGGTCCCGAGCGGTCCTAAGGGGTTCCGAGGCGGCCCACGCGGTGCCCCTCCGATCTGGTCCGCGTGCCTCGCCCCGGGCCTCGCTCCGGCCTTAAGGCGGCCGCGCCCGGTCCGGACACTCCCCGGGGGCGGGGCTGTGCGCTCCGGTGACCCCGGCCCCGCCCCGGCCCGCCCCGGTCTCCCCGCGCCCCTGCCCGCCCGGGCACTTCCAGGGGCGCAGATGCCCGCAGCTGGCGCGCTGGGGGGAGCCGGGCCTTCGGGGCCGCGCTGGACCCCTTGTCTGGGGAGGAGGCTGCGCCCCGGGATGAAGCCCTGCCCAGCCCTGTGAACCCGGCACCCCGTGCCCCAAGGCTTCCTGGAGAATCCCCACCCCCGCTGCCCAGGAGGAAGGCAGGATTCTTCCAGAAAATGCGGCCACACTGCGCAATCCTGTCCACTTCCACTTTCCCTAGATGCTGAGCAGTTTCCTGCTGACCCAGCGGGCGCTGTGTGGGCAGCAGGAGCCCAGACAGAGGGACCCGGCCTTGCCTCCCTCAGGGCGCTGACCGCGCCCGGTCCTGCCCAGGTCCGTCCCCACCAGTGGCAAAGGCCCCTGCGCCCAGCCCCCCTCGGGGACCCAGGCTGCCCCAGCCGACCCACCGGGGCCAGGTGGAGGCTGGCGCTCCCCCAGAGTCAGCGGGCTCCGACAAGCCGTCCAGGACCGGTGCCCACGGTCGTGGCTTGACTCTGGTGCTGGCAATGTCTGCAGGCGGCCTGGGAGCTCCTGGTTAGGGGGTGTGGCCCCCGGACCCTCTGAGAGGGTGTGAGCCTTGGAGGTGGGGTGCAGGGTGGCTGGGCTGGGCTCAGCAGGTCTGCATCTCCCCCCAGACTGGGCTGGCCACGAGACCCCCGCAGGCCTGTGGGCAGCATCCGAGAGGTGGACTCCACCCCGCTGAAAGCGGCTTGTGGGAAGGCACGGAGGGAGCCCCTCTCGGCGGCTGAGAGGACCCCGGCCCTCGGCTTGCGAGCGTGGCTGGCAGGGGTAAGCACTGGGCATGTGTGTGGGCAGGTGTTCACATGTGTGCATGTATATGTGTGGGCACAGGGGTGGCCCTGGTGTCCACTCCTAATGGCCACTCCTGCAGCCCACAGATCCCTGACCAACTGGACAAGGTCTGGACAAGGCCCAGAGAAGCCCCCGAGCCGGGAGGGCACCCTGAGGGCCGGAGTGAGCCTGGGCCAGCGGTCACCGGCCCGGCTGACCCAAGAGGCTGCAGGGCCAGGCCAAGGCGGCCCCGGGAGGGGAGGACATCAGGGGCTAAAGGTCACTCGGGACACGCAGTCTCCGGACTCAGACTCAGCAAACAGAGCTAACGGAGCAGGAAATCGGGCAGTGAGCTGGGTGCCGGCCTCGCCCGTGGACGGCTCGGGTTCCGTCCCTGAGCACTGAGCCAGGAGTAAGCCCTGAGCAGCGCCAGGAGTGGCCCCAAACCAAGCAAACAAGCTGACCAAGAAAAAGAAAGAAGAGGGAAGCCGGGCCTGTGGCGGTCTGGCCCACCTTTGTTTTTTGCGTTTGGGCCACACCTGGCAGTGCTCAGGGCTGATTCCCGGCTCTGTGCTCGGGGATTCCTCCTGGCTTCAGCGACTACAGGGAGTGTGAGGCTTGAACCTGGGTCTGCCCCGTGCAAGGCAAACGCCGCCCTGCTGTCCTGTCTCTCCCGCCCAGTGTTTTGGCCTGAGGCAGAGCCTGTGGGGGCTGCTGAGACAGCGGGTGGCCGGTTCCCCCTGAATGTTGGGCAGCAGGGCTGTGAGGGACAGGCCCGCCCGTCTCTGAAGGCTGGAGGACAGCCCACAGCTGGCGGGGACTCGCTCGCGTGACTCGGTGCCCGTTTGGGCCCGGTCCTGAGGCTGGAGTGTGGCTCTCAGCTGCCTCATGGATGCTGGGGTGCGGCTGGCAGGTTTGGGGCGCTCAGGGGCCCCCACTGCGGCCCCTCACGGTGGTCCCCCTGGGAAGCTCATCTTCGCCTCGGGGTCCCTCATGGTTCACTCTGCCGGAGGTTGGGGGATTACAGGGGATGCAGGAACTGAACCTCGGCCGGCCTTGAGCAAAGGCAAATGCCCTCCCTGCCCGTCCTGCTGCTCCGGCCCAGGCACCTTCGCCCCTTCTGTGGGGGCGGGGGGGGGGGCTTCTTCCCTGGGAGGGAGGAGCTGGGAGAGTCTGAACTGCAGCAACTGGCCCGGTGGGGGGGGGGGAGGGGTGGAGCGGGGTCAAGGGTCACAGCCTGAGGGCCGCAGCAGGAAATCTCACCTCTCCCCCTTTCCTTAAGCCCTGCAGTGAAATCCCTCACATGTTTATCCAGAACCTGTTTATGTCTAAAAATGAGGCTGGTTTGGGCCCGAGAGAAAGCTCGGGGGTCCCGGCTATGGGCCCTGAGCCCCGTGGTGGGTGCCCTTTGCCCTGAGCACTGCTGGCTGCCGTCCGGACGGCACCCCAAGCCTCGGTGGGGGAACACGGGGAAATAGCCCTGGGGGCGGGGGCTGAGGCACCTTGCGCTGTGGCCAGGCCCTGCCAGACCCGCAGTGCCTGGGGGAGTGGTCCGGGAGCCCCTGCCGCGACGAGGGCAGGCAGCCAAGTACCGCCTCCCCTGGCCCTGCAACTGACCGGCCCACCTGGCTGGCCAACGACAGCTGGGAGGGGTCCCGGCCCTTCTAAGCACCACTAGGGGGTCCCCACCCCCGCTGAAAGATCAGGGACATAGCCCAAAGTGCTGGACGCCCTGGGTCTGGTGTCCACCCCAACGTCCTTCCTAGCTCATCATCCAAGTGGGAACGCTCAGTGACTGGGCAGAGCAGCCAGGCAAGAGTGACTGGGCTGGGCTCGCCTGCCTTGGACCCGCCCTGGCTGTTCTCCTGGGCCGCCCATGTCCAGGCGCTGCTCCTGGCCGGCCTCGGCCTCCATCACTGTCGCTCTTCCTGGCTGTAGCCCGCTGGGCATCAGTCAGCGCCTGGGTGGATGTGGGCTGTAGGGCCGCTAACCTCCAGGTCTGTCCACGCTGTCTCAGCCTGGCAGCCTGTCCTCGACTTGTGTCCACTGTCGTCCGTGGGCTTTCGGGAATGGGCTTGTCCTTGGAGATGTCCGGGCACTGGGGGACCCGGAAAGGGCCACACGAGGAGAAAGGCCCCAGTGGACGTGCTGGAGAATGAGCCGGGCCT
This sequence comes from Cryptotis parvus, assembly GCA_021461705.1. NCBI lineage: Eukaryota > Metazoa > Chordata > Mammalia > Eulipotyphla > Soricidae > Cryptotis > Cryptotis parvus. The sequence continues at coordinate 46,599 of JAJIBD010009195.1, forward strand.
GGGTGGGGTCTGGCTTCAGCGTCTCAGCCCTGGGTTGGGGCCCGCAGCGCGACCAGGCGAGCCACGCGCTGAGGTGGGTGCCCGCATGTGGCGGGGAGCGTGTGGGGAGGTGGGGCCCCACGCGTGCAGGGCGGGCATAGTGGACCCTGGAGCCAGGGGGCCGTGTGGGGAAGGTCGAGAGTGGCCGGGAGTCGGGCCTGGGCCTCCGTTGAGCTCAGGTGGGATTGGGGCGCAGGAAGGAATCATGGGGAGAAGGGCTGTGACAGGCCACACACACAAGGCGTGGCCTGGGAGGGGCTAGGGCATAGGAGGACGGACCTGACGGTCACAGACCTGCGTCCCCACTGCGGTCACTCCCCGTGTCCCCACTGTGGTCACTCCCCGCATCCCCACTGCGGTCACTCCCCCAGCGTCCCCCACTGCGGTCACTCCCCGTGTCCCCACTGCGGTCACTCCCCGTGTCCCCACTGCGGTCACTCCCCCGTGATCCCACTGCGGTCACTCCCCCGCGTCCCCACTGCGGTCACTCCCCGTGTCCCCACTGCGGTCACTCCCCCGTGATCCCACTGCGGTCACTCCCCGCGTCCCCACTCGCGGTCACTCCCCGCGTCCCCACTGCGGTCACTCCCAGCGCCCCCACTGCGGTCACTCCCACGCGTCCCCACTGCGGTCACTCCCCCAGCGCTCCCCACTACGGTCACTCCCCACGTCCCCACTCGCGGTCACTCCCCGCGCCCCACTGCGGTCACTCCCGCGTCCCCACTGCGGTCACTCCCCACATCCCCACTGCGGTCACTCCCTGTGTCCCCACTGCGGTCACTCCCCGCATCCCCACTGCGGTCACTCCCAGCGTCCCCACTGGAGGTCACTCCCGCGTCCCCACTGCGGTCACTCCCCACATCCCCACTGCGGTCACTCCCCGCTCCCCACTGCGGGTCACTCCCCGCGTCCCCACTGCGGTCACTCCCCCATGTCCCCACTGCGGTCCACTCCCCCATGATCCCACTGCGGTCACTCCCCGCGTCCCCCACTGCGGTCCACTCCCCAGCGTCCCCACTGCGGTCACTCCCCCGTGATCCCACTGCGGTCACTCCCCGTGATCCCACTCGCGGTCACTCCCCGTGTCTACACTGCGGTCACTCCCCATCTCCCTATTGCGGCCACTTCCCGTGTCCCCACTGTGGGGCCATCCCTTGTCTGGGGAGCCCCACCTCAGGCTCTTCTGTCCGGCTGAGGACACCATCTCGTGTGGGGCCTCCTCTGGCCAGCAGCTCCAGGAGGCCGTGGGGAGGGGGCTGGGGCACTGGCAGCCAGCCAGGCTTGGGGAGGGCGCCCTGGGCGGAGCTGGGTGTTGGGCTCCTAGTCCCCAGGTCCACAGAGCCTCTTGGCACGGCCTGTCTTACCCCGCGGCCCCTGGCCCATCTCCAGCTGCTGAGTGACCCTGTCGCAGGCTGACTCTGAGCCTCGGGGCCTCAGGCTTGAGGATGAGGTGGGCAGTGAAGTGAGGCGTGAGAACCTGTGGGAGGCCGGGGGACAGTCCATGGCACTGGTCAGGGGGTTGCTGTTGCACCCCCCCCCACTCCACACCCTGCCCCGGCACCCGCCAGCATCTGCTAATCTACTACAGCTGTCCAGGGCCTGTCCTACGCCCCAGGCTGGCCCGTGTGGGCCTGTGCGGGCGGCCCCTGGCCACGGGTGATGACCTGTGTTAGCCTATTGCTGCTTCTGCTGAAGCCCCGTCAGACGGTCACAGCAGAGGCGGCAGATCCTGTGGCTGACCCCTGCGACGGAAAGTCCAGGGTTGTGGGCTTGTACACATGTGTGTAAGTATGTGTGTACATGTGCTTTTGTGAGTGCATGCATGTGCAAGTGCACACATACATGTGGACAAGCATGTACAAGCACTGTGAGTTGTGTGTGCAGGCATTCACGTGTGTGCATATACGGATGTGCAGATGTTCACATGTATGCATGTGCGTGTGGGCAGGTGTTCACGTGTGTGCATGTATGTGTGCAGGTGTTCATGTGTGTGCATGTGTGTGAAGGTGTTCACATGTGTGCAGGTGTTCATGTGTGTGCAGGTGTGTGCAGTGTTTATGTGTGCTTGTGCAGGTGTTCACGTGTGAATGTGCAGGTGCTCACATGTGTGCATGCATGTGTGCGAGTGTTCACATGTGTACACGTGCGTGTGTGCAGGTGTTCATGTGTGTGCATGTGTGCATGTGTGTGAAGGTGTTCACATGTGTGCAGGTGTTCATGTGTGTGCAGTGTTTATGTGTGCATGTGTGTGTACAGGTGTTCACATGTGTGCATGTATGTGTGCAGGTGTTCCACATGTGTGCATGTGTGTGAAGGTGTTCACATGTGTGCAGGTGTTCATGTGTGTGCAGTGTTTATGTGTGCGTGTGCAGGTGTTCACGTGTGAATGTGCAGGTGCTCACATGTGTGCATGCATGTGTGGGCGTTCACACGTGTACACGCATGTGTGCAGGTGTTCATGTGTGTGCATGTGCATGTATGCAGGTGTTCATGTGTGTGCATGCGTGTGTGTGCAGGTGTTCCTACAGTGTGGGCGTGTGTGCTCACATGTGCTGTGTCCTGTCAGTCACAGGCCCAGACCAGGCCACTGATGAGCCTAAAGTGGGGCCCGTGTCCCTCCTGGGCTGGCAGCCGGCAGCGCCGTGGGGCGCCGCCCGGCAGGAGGGTCTGAAGCTCTGCTGTGACCACCGCAGCCCTCGTCCTCGACAAGAGCCCGTCCCGCTGCCCGTCCCCCTGCCCGTCCCCTCCTCCCTCCCTGTCCCCCCTCCCGTCCCCCTCCCCGTCCCCCTGCCCTGTCCTCCTGCCCCTGCCCGTCCCCCTTCTCCCCCCCCGCTGCAGGCGCCCTCCCTGCGCCTCCAGAACTTTCTCCGGAGGACGCATGGCGGCTGCATCAGGTGTCCCTCCCTCGGGGCTGCTCGGGCCCGGCTCTCGCGGACGCTCCGGGTGTGGGCACGGCTGGCGGCACAGGCTCCCGGGCTTTGCACCCCGCGCCAGTGCCGCCCCCCGGCTGGGGGCAGCCGGATGAAATCAAGGGACGTGTCTGAGGTCCCCACTTCTCTCCTGAAGAGACCGCGACGCCCCCAGCAGGGCGGGCCCCTCTGCCCGCAGGGCCCCTAGGGGGACGTCTGGCGGCCGCTGATTGGGGTTTTCTGGGGGACACTGGCTGCCCTTATCCTCTTGCTGTCTTCCTAGAATAGACCCGCGTGTCATCCAGGAAAAGGCTTGTTGCGGCCTCAGCCAGAGCTGCAGGGAGATGGGCGGGGCTGGGGCGCCTGTCCGAGGCTGGGCTGGGACCCTTGGCCCGCCTGGGGTCTTGTGCTGCTCCGGCCCCTGGTCCATCCCTGCCGCCCGTCGGGCCATGCTCCTCCTCGTTCTTCACAGTCCCCTGAGACCTTCACTGGGCTCAGGGGCAGGATCACCAGTGTCCAGGGTCTGCGGACCCTTCCCACTGCATTCAGCAGGCAGAGACCACAGGGGCCTCCCCAGAATGACAAAGGCCCGGGGAAGGGGTGACCCTGTCTTAGGCCCACGGCATCTCATTGTTCCCCAGGCTCACATTCAAGTGGAGTCGGGCTCGATCCGGCACCCCATAGGGTCCCCTGAGCCCTGCCGGGAGAGATCCCTGAGCACAGAGCCAGGAGCAAGCCCTGAGCACTGCGGGTGTGGCCCCAAACCAAATAAATAAATTAATTAAAAACTAAGAGGAGGAGAGAGAGCCTGGTGTACCCGGGCCGTGCCACGGGCCCAGTGTGGAGACTCCAGCCTGCGGGACGATGCTGAGCCCGTCCTGCCTAGGCAGGACCCCGGGCGAATTCCTACTTCTCCACATTAGTGGGGTGGCACCTGCCATCCCAGGCTTCAGCCTGGGGAGAAGGTTCCGCCAGGAGGGGGCGCCCCACCCACGCAGCCGTTCCAGCACAGCAGAGCTCAGGGGCTGCAGGGTGTGTCGACGTCACGTGTGGCTCAAGGGTCCGAGCGCACAGATCTCTGCCCCCAAGCCCACGGCCCGGGGCTCTACCCCTCTGCCTCCCCTGTGCCAAGTGCCCAGTTAACAGAGAGACCCTCTACGTGCCCACCGGGTCCTGGGCTCCTCTCTCTCAAGGCAAATGGAGACTGAGGCGAGCCTCGGGCTGGACCTCCCAGGGCTCTGGGTTCTGCGGAGACAGGAAGAAGCAGGAAGGGAGAAACGCCCCGTGCCCGGCCGGCCAGGGCTGCTCGAGGCCCACAGCTTGGCCACTGCCCACCCGTAGCCGCAACAGCACGCATCTGTCTGCAGCCCATTCCTACGGCCAGCGGCCAGGGACCCCTAGGGACCCCGTGCCCCTGCCCCCCCGCCTTCTGGCCCCCATCGACGGCCGCACTTGTGGAGAAATGCAGTCTCGGCTTTGGGAACGCCGGCGGCCTCAGCCTGCTGCTCACGGCTCCCCCGCTGAGGGCGTGCAAAACCCACCCATGCCCGGGGACTCCGTGGGTGGGCACGGGGGGTCCTGAGCATCACCAGCATCGCAGTCAGGCTCCACGGCTAGGGGTGCTCAGGGCACCACCAGGTCACAGACACCCCGTCCTGCCATGAGCACCGGCACAAGCCAGAAACCCTCAGCCCTTCGGTCTGCACTGGGCTACCTGCCCCCGGACAGTGGGGCACGGCTGCTTCTGGGGGCAGCGGGGTCCGTGCTGTGTCCGGGACATGCAGTCTCACTGTAGTGACCCTCCCTGGACCCAGTGGGGAGGGCTGTGTTCGGGGGTCTCGGGGTCCCGCCCTGGCCAAGTGGCCTCCCTCCCTCCCTCCCTCGGCGGGGTGGGTCCCCACTGCAGGAAATGAGCCAGCAGGATCCCCAGAGGGAGAGGAAACCCCCCTTTGCTGATAGGCGGGGGGCTGGGCGGGCGCACCCTGGTCAGCTGGAGCTCTGGGCTCACAGGGCCAGGGCAGCCGTGCAGAAGCATCCCCGACCGTGGACGCGCGAAGGTGAAGATGAGGGGAAATCGTCCACATCCAGATCGGCCAGTGCGGGAACCAGATCGGCGCCAAGGTGAGGACGCGGGCGCCTCGGCCTGAGCAATGCCGGCAGTTGCCTCGGTGGGCCCAGAGCGGGTGGTGGCCGGCCTCGCTGCTCGCCCGGCTGCGTTTGCCTTCCGTTAGACATCAAGGAACTGGGAAGGCCTGAAGGCGGCTTCAGCTCGCGCCTTGGCAGGAGTCGCGTGTGTATGACACACGGCAGCCGCCCCCCTTTTTCCCCACTTATTTGGGGCCACGTGGAGACGGCCACGGAGCCAGCACCTCCTGTCCGACCTGGCCCGTGGCGCTCTCTCCAGACAACATTTTCACTTTTACTGTCTTCAGGGTTTTTCTTTTTCTTTTCTTTCTTTTCTTCTTTTTTTCCCGGCCACTCCCTGCAGGGCTCAGGGGCGTGCTCCCTGCTCTGTGCCCAGGGCTTATGCGGCAGGCGTGGGGGCAGAGACTTTCACTATCTTTTTTTTTAATTTTATTTTTTGGATCACACCCGGCAATGCTCAGGGGTTTCTCCTGGCTCTGCACTCAGGAATCACTCCTGGCGGTGCTCAGGGGACCATATGGAATGCTGGGGATCGAACCCAGGCCGGCACAGGCCAGCCGCGTGCAAAGGCAAACGCCCTACGCGCTGGGCTATCGCCTCCGCCCACTTTCACTATCTTAACAGTGGAATTTTCCTGTCTAAATACTGTCATTTGCCTCAAAACTGTTTTTTTTTTTTTTTTTTTTTGCTTTTTGGGTCACACCCGGCGATGCTCAGGGGTTACTCCTGGCTCTGCGCTCAGGAATTACTCCTGGCGGTGCTCGGGGACCATATGGGATGCCGGGGATCGAACCCGGCCGGCATAAGCCGGCGCGTGCAAGGCAGGCGCCCTACCCGCTGGGCTATCGCTCCGGCCCAAAACTGTTTTTCTTTAACTGTTTTTTAGGATTTTTAAAAAATTTTCTTCAGATTTTAGGTCACACCTATAGTGGTCAGGGCTGACTCCTGGCTCTGTGCTTGAGGCTGACTCCCGGCTCTGTGCGCAGGGCTGACTCCTGGCTCTGTGCTCAGAAATCATTGCTGGTGTGGCTCACGGAACCATACGGGTGCCGGGATCAAACCCAGGCCAGCTGTGTGCAAGGCAACTACTGTATATCTCTCTGGGTCCTGTTGGAAAATATTTTTTTTTTGCTTTTTGGGGTCACACCCGGCGAAGCTCAGGGGTTCCTCCTGGCTTCTTCATTCAGGAATTACTCCTGGCAGAGTTCAGGGGACCATGTGGGATACCGGGGATCGAACCCGGGTCAGCTGCGCGCGAGACAGACGCCCTACCCGCTGTGCTATCACTCCGGCCCCTGTTGGAAAATATTTTACCCGTATCACTGAAGACTGCTCTATAGGTCCCACGTAGGTTATAATGTAAAACTACAAAACCTACCATTCCTTTTGGTAAGCAAGAGAGAATTAAAGAGGTAATCCTAAAATAGTCCATGGATCGGGCCGGAGCAACAGCACAGCGGGGAGGGCATTTGCCTTGCCTGCTGCTGACCGGTTATGATCCCTGGCATCCCATATGGTTCCCGAGCCAGGAGTAATTTCTAAGCAAAGAGCCAGGAGTAAGCCCTGAGCATTGCCGGGTGTGACCCAAAAAAGAAAAAAACGTCGATGGACCGTAGCAGAAATACTTAAATATGCCCTCAGATATATGCCGCTATCACCTCCCCTCGTGTTTTTCTAAAGCACCAATACAGTTGGCAAGTGGTGGGGGCAGGAGCCAGAGCCCAGCCTGATGGGGAAGACGCTCCTTGGCAACGGCTTGTTTGGCAACTTCGCACTAGTGTGAAATGTTCCAAGTCTATGGTCTTGGGCTGTGAGACAAAACAGAGGTGAAGGCGGCGTGCCCTGATGCGGCCGAACCGGTCCCGTCTCGGGAGCACCCTGAGCACTGCCAGGAATGTTCCCGAGCACAGAGCCGGGAGTGAGCCCCGAGCACAGAGCCGGGAGTCAGCCCCGAGCACAGAGCCCGAGTCAGCCCCGAGCACAGAGCCGGGAGTCAGCCCCAAGCACAGAGCCGGGAGTGAGCCCCGAGCACAGAGCCGGGAGTCAGCCTGAGCACAGAGCCCGGAGTGAGCCCCGAGCACAGAGCCGGAGTCAGCCCCGAGCACAGAGCCGGGAGTCAGCCCCAAGCACAGAGCCGGGAGTGAGCCCCGAGCACAGAGCCGGGAGTCAGCCCCAAGCACAGAGCCCGGAGTGAGCCCCGAGCACAGAGCCCGGAGTGAGCCCCCGAGCACAGAGCCGGGAGTCAGCCCGAGCACAGAGCGGGAGTCAGCCCCCGAGCGCAGAGCCGGGAGTCAGCCCTGAGCATAGAGTCGGGAGTCAGCCCCGAGCACAGAGCCCGGAGTGAGCCCCGAGCGCAGAGCCCGGAGTGAGCCCCGAGCGCAGAGCCGGGAGTCAGCCCCGAGCACAGAGCCCGGAGTGAGCCCCGAGCGCAGAGCCGGGTGTCAGCCCGAGCACAGAGCCCGGAGTGAGCCCCGAGCGCAGAGCCGGGAGTCAGCCCCGAGCACCATGGATGTGACCCAACTTACCTATTGGGGGCGAGGCTGTGACTCAGGGGTAGAGGTCGTACCTTGTACCCAGACAGCCGGGGTTCATGTGGGGCACCCTCACACAAAACTCGGTGAGTTTTCATTGTTGGGGGGCCCCTGCAGGACCCCCCCCAGGCCTCTCCGGGAGGTTTCCAGCAAACTGTGGGATGGGTGTTTGTGCCCGTGTCCCTGTGGCCACTCCCGCTCAGGGACTCCGGCGCTGCAGCCACGTGGGCGGGACAGCTGAGCAAGGCGCTCCCGCCCCCAGATAAGGCCTCCTAGCCAGCAGAGACAGACCGAGCCCCTCCCCCTCCCCCCACCCCCCCACCCCGCAGATAAGGCCTCTCTAGCCAGCAGAGACAAGCAGAGACAGACCGAGCCCCTCGGGGGCTGCAGGCATCCTCATGCGGGAGAGCCCGGGCCGGGCGGCGAGAACTTAGGCGCACACTCGTCTGAGGGCCAGAACTTAATGTATTGGTTCTTACCCTTTCTCCCGCCCCAACAGAGCTGGTGATTAACTATAAAATGACGTTACATCTTTTTTTATTTTTTTGGCTTTTGGGGTCACACCCAGCGATTTTTAGGGGTTACTCCTTGCTCCGCACTCAGGAATTATTCCCGCTGGTGCTCGGGGACCTTATGGGATGCCGGAGAACGAACCCGGGTTGACGGCTTGCAAGGCAGACGCCCTCCCCGCTGTGCTCTGGCTCCAGCCCCTAAAGTGACGTCTTCTTAGTGAGACTATGGCCGGACGGAGCCGATACAAGAGAAAGGATTTCACTTATTCTGTTCATTTTAGGACCATCCCAGTGGTGCTCACTCCTGGCTCTGTGCTCAGAACACTCCTGGCAGTGCCTGGGGACCTTCTGGGGTGTGGGTCCGGCCGTGGGCAGGTCAGCCCCTTCCCTGCTGGACGGTCACTCCAGCCCCCAAAGGCCTCCAGGGTTTTGCGCTCTGCTCTGGTATGTGCTTTCCTGCGGCAAACGGCTCCGCTGTGCTCTGCCACCGGGGCTGAGTCGGTCGGTGTTGTTGAACCTATAGAAGGGCCTTGACCAGGGCCCGGAGCAATAGCCCAGCGGGTAGGGCGTTTGCCTTGCGCGGCCGGCCCATGCTGGTCCGGGTTCAATCCCGGCATTCCATATGGTCCCCTGAGCAACGCCAGGAGTGATTCCTGAGTGCAGAGTCAGGAGGAACCCCTGAGCATCGCCGGGTGTGCCCCCCAAAAAAAAAAAGAAGGGCCTTGACCATCATGTGTTTCAGCTGTGAGGGTGCCCCTTCTCAGTGGGTGCTTCTCTCAGTGGGTCCAAATTTGTGTCGCTTAAAACCGTGCGGAGGGGCCGGAGTGTCAGAACAGGGGGAGAGGGCGCCTGCCGTGCGCCCCAAGACCACCAGCAGTCCTGAGTGCAGGGGCAGGGGTTACCCCTAAGCATCGCCGGGTGTGACCCCCCCTCAAACAAAACAAAATCAAAATCCGTGAGGGGAATATAAGCTCAGGAAACTGGGAACCAGGACCCCGACGTGAAGTGAGATGCAGTTGGTGAAATCAGCCTCTTTTCGCTTCCTGGGATCACGCCTCGAGGAGCTGGGGGCAGGACTCGGCCGGAGCAGAGGGGCTGGGTGGGCCGTGGGGCTCTCAGGCCACGCTTGACGTAGAGCCTGGCCTGTGGGCTTTCATTTTAGCCAGGGTCCCTCCTGGCTCCACACTCAGACCCCACTCCTGGCGGTGCCGGGGACGGACCCCGGGTGGGCTGCTTGCAGGGCCAGACCCTAAGCCGCTGTGCTCTGGCTCCGGCCCCAGGTGCCTCGGGGAGGGCCAGGCTCCGTCAGTATCAGGCTTGTGGGCATTCTGCGGAAGGCGCCAGGTTGGGGCGGCTCGCTGCAGTCCGGGGGACGCGGACAGCTGCCTCCTGTCTCTGCCCTCTGCCCTGCGTGTCCCCGCAGTTCTGGGAGGTGATCGGCGAGGAGCATGGGATAGACGAGCGAGGGAGCTACGGCGGAGACTCAGCCCTGCAGCTGGAGCGGATCAGCGTGTACTACAATGAGGCCCACGGTAGGGGCGCCGCGGGGCACGGCGGGGAGGGGGCCGCACCCCCAAGGGTGCTAAGGGGTCCGGGAGGTCAAACACCCAGCCTAGAAGCCACACTCGCTTCCGTCGGGGATCCGGGTCTGTCCTGGCCATGCCCCGCCCCTGACCAGCCCCTGGGCTCGGTGGGACAATGGTAACAGGCCCGTGCCCGCCGCCCCCGTTCCTCTCTCCAGATAAGAAGTATGTGCCCCGAGCAGTGCTGGTGGACCTGGAGCCGGGCACCATGGACAGCATCCGGTCCAGCAAGCTGGGCGCCCTCTTCCAGCCTGACAGCTTTGTTCACGGTAGACTTGTCTGTTTCTTCTGGAAGTTTCCACCTGTCAGAGAAGGCTCCTCCTAGGAGGGCCCTGGTCTCTTCCTCACTTTTGCTTTTGGGCCACTCCCAGTGGTGCTCAGGGATGACTGAGGGGCTCGGGGGACTCTACGGGGCACAGGGATTGACCCCAGGTCAGCCGTGTGCAAGGCGAGTGTCCAAGTGCCCCGTCCACTGCTGTGGTCCCGGCCTCTCTCCCCTCCTTCCCTGGGTCCAAGTGCCCCGTCCACTGCCCTGTCCTGGCCTTTCTCCGCTTCCTGCCCTGGGTCCAAGTGCCCCGTCCACTGCCCTGTCCTGGCCTCTCTCCCCTTCCTGCCCTGGGTCCAAGTGCCCCGTCCACTGCTGTGGTCCTGGCCTCTCTTCCCTCCTTCCCTGGGTCCAAGTGCCCCGTCCACTGCCCTGTCCTGCCCTTGCCTTCTCAGGCAGCATCGCCCAGCATGACCCTCCTTCTGCCTCAGGTAACTCTGGAGCCGGCAACAACTGGGCCAAGGGCCACTACGGAGGGCGCGGAGCTGCTGGAGAGCGCGCTGGACGCCGGTCCGCCGCGAGAGCGAGGCGTGTGACTGCCTGCAGGGCTTCCAGACCGTGCACTCGCTGGGCGGCGGCACCGGCTCCGGGCATGGGCACGCTGCTCATGAACAAGATCCGCGAGGAGTACCCCGACCGCGTGCTCAACTCCTTCAGCGTCATGCCCTCGCCCAAGGTGTCGGACACGGTGGTGGAGCCCTACAACGCCGTGCTGTCCGTCCACCAGCTGCTGGAGAACGCCGACGCCTGCTTCTGCATCGACAACGAGGCGCTGTACGACATCTGCTTCCGCACGCTCAGGCTGACCACGCCCACCTACGGCGACCTCAACCACCTGGTGTCGCTGACCATGAGCGGCGTCACCACCTCCCTGCGCTTCCGGGGCAGCTCAACGCCGACCTGCGCAAGCTGGCCGTGAACATGGTGCCCCTTCCCGCGGCTGCACTTCTTCATGCCCGGCTTTGCGCCGCTCACGGCCCGGGGCAGCCAGCAGTACCGCGCCCTGTCGGTGGCCGAGCTCACCCAGCAGATGTTCGACGCCCGCAACACCATGGCCGCCTGCGACCCACGCCGGCGGCCGCTACCTGACGGTGGCCTGCATCTTCCGGGGCCGCATGTCCATGAAGGAGGTGGACGAGCAGCTCCTGAGCGTGCAGAGCCGGAACAGCAGCTGCTTCGTGGACTGGATCCCCAACAACGTGAAGGTGGCCGTGTGCGACATCCCCAGCGGGGGCTGACCATGGCGTCCACCTTCATCGGCAACAGCACGGCCATCCAGGAGCTGTTCTCCCGGGTGTGTGAGCAGTTCTCGGCCATGTTCCGGAGGAAGGCCTTCGTGCACTGGTACACGGGCGAGGGCATGGACGTCGGCGAGTTCGTGGAAGCTGAGGGCAACATCCACGACCTGGTGTCCGAGTACCAACAGTTCCAGGAAGGCGGAGCCGTGGAGGGGCAACGGAGAGGCCTTGGGGAGGCAGAGCTGGAAGCGGCAGAGTGAAGCCCTGGGCAGGTCTTCGGGGGACGGGAGGGGGGGGGTCACGTCCACGCACTTCTGAGGTGACTGGCTCTGGGGGTGAGAGGTGGGGGCACTGAGGGCTGGGGGAGCACTGGAGGGCGGAGTCTCACTGCCTCGGCCAGTCCTCCCCACACCCCGGGTTGGCAGTGCCCAAGTCCACTTACTGGAAAGCACGCGGCCGACACGCTGCCTCTTGGGGACGTGTGTGTGGGGCAGTGGCGGTGAGCAGGACCCTGGCCTGGCTCCGGCGCCGTCTCGAGGTTGCCGGTAGCTGCCTTCTGAAGTGCCAGCCCCGGAGGGCAGGGGCAGAGGGCAGCGCGGCAGCTGTCTAAGCTTCACAGGGCAGTAACTGGGAGTCCTGGCAGAGTGGACAGTCCCAGGAGACTGGGCAGGGCCCAGGCGAGGAGGAAGCTGCCGTTTAGAGACGCCAGGCCCTACACGGAAGACCAACAGCCCGACCAAAGACTTCCATCCTCTGACCGCGATTTGTGACGCCGAGCCTCACACACACACACACACGCACACACATGCACATGCACACAAACACACACATACACACATGCAAACACAGAGAAACACACAAACAGAAACACACACAGACACACACTGCGTGCCTGTACTTAAGTTCTTTGTTAGTGTTAGACTTTGGGAATTCATTATCACTGTTGGTTTTCCTTTTAAAAGGCTATTTTGAAATGCCCTTTTCACTCGCTCAGTAATTGCTCTGAAAACGTGCCGTCGCCTGAGATCTTTCGGAAAGGCCATAAGGTGCACAGAACCCGCAGCCCAGGGCGCTGCCCCTGCACGAGGACATCGTCTCACTAGGGGGCTTTACCAGGAAAGCAGTCTGCGGGAGTCGCCATGTTGCAGGGTGGCCAGCTCCCGTCCCACGCGCTACACTGGGGCCGCACGGGAGCAGCCCCTGAGCCTTTCACGGCCACCGGCCCTCTTGCCTCCACTCCAACCCCATGGTTGCCACTGGGGCAGGTGGAGCGTCACCGTATGTGCTCCAGGAGGAAAGAGCCGACACGTGGGCAGGGCCGTCGGACACGGTTCACACACGTGGGCAGGGCCGTGGGACACGGTTCACACATGTGGGCAAGGGCATCCGGACACGGGTCCACACACATGGGCAAGGGCATCCAGACACGGGTCCACACACGTGGGCAAGAGCATCCGGACACGGGTCCATACACGTGGGCAAGGGCATCCGGACACGGGTCCACACACGTGGGCAAGGGCATCCGGACATGGTCCACACACAGTGGGCAAGGGCATCTAGACACGGGTACGCACACGTGGGCAAGGCCGTCCGGACACGGGTCCACACACGTGGGCAAGGCCGTCCGGACACGGGTCCCACACTGCGTGGGCAAGGCCGTCCGGACACGGGTCCCACACACGTGGGCAAGGGCATCCGGACACGGGTGCGCACAGCGTGGGCAAGGCCATCTGGACATGGGTCCACACACGTGGGCAAGGGCATCCGGACACGGGTCCACACACGTGGGCAAGGGCATCCGGACATGGTCCACATATGTGGGCAAGGCCGTCAGGACACGGGTTCGCACAGCGTGGGCAGGGCCGTCGGACACGGTTCACACACGTGGGCAGGGCCGTCGGACACGGTTCACACATGTGGGCAAGGGCATCCGGACATGGGTCCACACACACGGGCAAGGGCATCCAGACACGGGTCCACACACGTGGGCAAGAGCATCTGGACACGGGTCCACACACGTGGGCAAGGGCATCCGGACACGAGGGTGCGCACGCGTGGGCAAGGCCGTCTGGACATGGGTCCACACACACGTGGGCAAGGCCATCCGGACACGGGTCCACACGCGTGGGCAAGGGCATCCGGACACGGGTCCACACACGTGGGCAAGGGCATCCGGACATGGTCCACATATGTGGGCAAGGCCGTCAGGACACGGGTTCGCACACGTGGGCAAGGCCGTCCGGACACGGTCCACACATGTGGGCAAGGCCGTCTGGACACGGGTCCACACAGTGGGCAAGGGCATCCGGACATGGGTACGCACACGTGGGCAATGCCGTCTGGACACGGGTCCGCACCTGCTTTCTATCACTCTCACAACAAACAGTCCAAAGTGAACATATTTAGCACCTAGGTACTCAGTTGGACATTTTAAATCTTCCCTTGCGGCTAAAGTGACTTACAATCTGTGATCACAAAGTCATTTGTACACTTGCTGCCTCTAGAACATTCTTTTCAAATTCAAAATGGTGCAAAAAAAAGAGCAAGAATGAAAATCTGAGAAATACAAAAGCGACCAAACCAGCAAACCTGCTGATTCGTGTTAAGATTTTTGTTTTGTCAATGGTGATCATTAAATGGCGAAGAAACTCAATGTAAGGTGGGAAGTTGCTTTATTTCAGGAGAAAGAAATGCCTTTTTCTTGGAGAACATCAGCTGAGTTCCCAAAACCCACCGTACACCTGTCTCGCGGAGCTGCCCTGGAGCTTGGCTGACAGATTCAAACCCAACCAAAGCCCCAAAGCACAGGGAACCAACCCTGGCGCTGAGTCTCTTGAGAGCACCGTGGCTGCCCCGGGACCTGGTCTCACACAGATTGAGAGAATCAGCATTTTAAGCCTGTCCAAGTCCCTCACTCCCTGGGCTGCAGGGACCACAAACGACTCCACGAGAATCCCCCGTGGACGGGGACCCCGTCCACACCTCAGCCTGGCATCCTTCCGGGATGTTCCTCCCAGGAGCCTCGAGGAATTTTTGCTGGGCACTCACTGCCTTTTACTTGGTGACTTTAGTCCTGAAACACAAGCCCGGCCCCAGGTCTCACCTCTATATCGGCCCGCGAAAGGCTCCTTGCTTAGCTCCGCGGCCGGCAATCACTGAGCCCGTCACCTTAGCAGTGACCGAGTCACAAGAGGCTTCTGCTCCCCATGAACTTCACTTTGGCGCCAGGCGATGAGGGCCGAGGCTCCCCAGGAGGCTCCAGCGGGACTCAAAGCCAGTGCTCAGGAGCCCCCAGCGCGAGCAGCGGCAGACACGGGCTGGCACCCCCCCACACGCGTCATTTCTCCAGTTCCCCTAAAAGCTAAAACCAAGCCCTCAGCTTTGCGGCGCTGGCCTGGTGAAGGGCGCCCGTTTCAAAGAAAGGAAAACACACGTATGTAACGATGACCCACCAGACACCCCAAATGTGAAGCCCCGAGCACCCCACGTTGCGGTGGAGCTCCAACAGCTGGATGACAAGTCCCTGTGAAATTCCATCTCGTTTCCCGAGACGCCAGCAGGGTCTAAAGAACCACTCATCAGACCCGATCTCCTGAGCCCTGACCCACCCATGCCATTCACCACCAGCGGAAACGAGTGCGCTTATTGTTTCCCTGCTCTGCGCCCCGAGTGGTTCTTTTCCAGGAGGCTACATGAAGGACAAGACCGGACACTGAGCATTGCGTCCCACGCCGCCGTGACCTCTCCCACGGGCCGATAAGCCGCAGTGAGCCCCATTTTTTCCATTCATGTGATGAAACGCCAACGTTTTGCTTCTGAGACTTATTTAGCAAATGTTCTCTGTAACCCTTTGGTCAAACCGTGATCCACGACCCCGCTTGGTCGGTGGACCTGGTGCTTGGCAGGTGCCATAGAGCACAGGACAGACAGACAGACAGACACGGACGGCGACAGTGAGAATCATGCTCGGTTTATTGGCCTGTCACTCTACGGACGAGCAGGCAGTTTCCTCCTTCCCGGAAGGAGGGAGACCGTTCTCCCTCTGCCGTGACGGGCACTCGCATCTTCACCTTGCAAACCGCAGCACTTCAAGCTCCGCTGGGGTCTAGGAGATAAAAGGGAAACGCAAGTTGCCGGGCTTTGTGCTCTTGCTTCCAACTCGCATCGCAAGCACAGGGCTGGTCCCGCAGCCGCCAGCACCCGCCACAGTCCAGCTGTGCCGGTCACTCGCCCTCGGCCAAGCAGCTGCTTCCGGGGGACCCAGCACAGTTCTGGCCATCACCACGCCGAGAGGCCCGGGTCACATAGGGCTGCACCTGGGCTCTGCGCGGAGGCGTCGGCGCTTAGGCGCTCGTTCAAACACAGCCACGGCCACAGCCGGCCAGGCCGCACCTCTCAGAATTAGGAGATGAGACACAGCCCCCAGAATAAAGGGCGAAACTCACAACAGTGCATCTGCAGACCGCGTAATAAAATATTTACTAATTCAAAATGAAACGAAAAGTGCTTCGGGAGACAGTTCCAGTAAGTAAAACCCGGAACGAGCTGCCAAAGGATTAATATTTATCACGGTTCCCTGCTGCCGTGGGTCTGAAACCTTCCAAAAAGCAAAACAGCACAATTCAAGCTGAAAAACTTCTCAACGGCAATTTGCTGATGCATGAAACAGCAATGTGAGAGGAAGCGCTCCAGAACCCTCATCGCTTTTGGGGTTTGGAGCACAAAGTCTCGGCGTGTAGCTCTACTGAACCGTCTTGTACCACAGAGGGTGTGACTTTACACGCTACCAACAGGACCCAAACTCGGCCAACAGCGTCCCGGGCTGCAAGGTCAGACGGCACGGCCCGCTTCACAGCCTGGAACTTGTGTGTGTTTTTACTTTTTGGGTCACACCGGCGACGCTCAGGGGGTTACTCCTGGCTCTGCACTCAGGAATTACTCCTGGCAGTGCTCAGGGGACCATATGGGATGCCGGGATCGAACCCAGGCCGGCATAGGCCAATCGTGTGCAAGGCAACGCCCTACCCGCTGGGCTATCGCTCCAGCCCTGGAACTTGTGTTTGTAAGAACATTCTCAGATGAGGGGGAGCGGGAACACACACAACAGGCTGTCATTTTTTCAAGCTCCTGAACTGCTCTGAAGCTCAGCAGCAAAAGCAGCTGTTTCAAAAGCGGGGCAGGGCGCCTGTCCTCCACTGGTGTGATTTCGTGAAAATCAAACAGGTCTACTGAAAACAGGCTCTACCTGAGCACTCCCAGGTAGCAGAATCAAGGAGCCAGTGGCAGCTGGTGGCCAGGGCCCAGACACAAAGGGCACCGCGGCGCACACGGACCGGGAGGGTGGGTGCGGCTCCACTCACCGCTCTTTATTCCTTTTTCACTTTCACGATCTTCACGCTGCTGCCCGAAGTCTTCTCGGCGTTGGCCTTGAACTCGGTCTTCAGCGCGTCCCTCACTGCTTTGGCGCAGATCTGCGAGTAGCGGATGTAGCTGGGGGTAGAGCAGAGATGACGAGCTGTGGCTGCTGTGGGGGTCTCACGGCCCCCACCCCACTTTCAAATGGCTGGCCGAGCCGACGACCAGCAGCCAAAGGAACCGTCCCAAGGCGAGCGGATCACGGAGCCCGGCCCGGGGGCGGCTGGAGGCCCTGTGGCTTCTCTCCCTTTTCCCGGGCATTAAAGCCAAAAGCACTGCAAGGGCAGGACAGCACAGTGGACACGGCACTGCCCGGTGGTCCCCTGAGGGCGCAAGGCTTGAGCCCTGCGGGTGTGGCCTGGGGCGTGGCCTGGGCAGGGGGCGCCCTGGGGGCCGGGGGCCACCTGCAGGGGCAGAGGCCGGGGGCGGCCAGCTGTGAAGCCCACGGGGTCCGCGGTCACCTGGGCGCCCGGTGGGGCTCTGCGGGGCCTCTTTGACCTGTGACCTCCAACCCCGCCTGCCCCCCGCACACCCGCACCCGCGTGACCTCCGACCCCGCCGGCCCCCCCACCGTCCCCCGCACCCGCGTGACCTCCGACCCCGCCGGCCCCCCACAGTCCCCCGCACCCGCGTGACCTCCGACCCCGTCGGCCCTCCACCGTCCCACGCGCCCGCGTGACCTCCGACCCCGCCGGCCCCCGCGCGGGCCCTCCCGCGGCCCTGGCCCACCTGAGGCCAGCCTGTCGCCAGTAGGCCACCATGATGTCGCGACGGGCGGTGTCCGGTCGGGCAGAGTCGCGAGGACGCCGGCAATGTCGGCAGCAGGAAGGTCAGGCCGGGAAGCGGAAGGGGCGGGTCCCGGACCTGCCAATCGCGCGCTCTTGCCCCGCCCCGCGCGCCCGGAGCCAATCCGGGCCGGGCCGGACGACCGCGCCCGCCGATTGGCTGCTTGGCGCCCGGATGCGCCCCGCGGGGCTTCCGTAGCTCCGTGGAGCGGGGCGGCCCCGCGCCCACCGGCCCGCAAAGCCAGCAGAGGATGGAAATGCAGCGGATTCTTTCTTTAGATGGATAAAAATAAAGCCCAGGCTAAAAATTCAGTTCTTTTTTTTATCAATAAGGCATTGCACAAGTGTAATTCATACAAATTGTACAAAGCAACTTTGTAGCAAGGCGATTTTCAGCAATGTTCAATGTTATTCGCACTGTAAAATCCACCTCTGGTTACAAAAGTAATTATGAACCTCACTGGATTTAACTTGCTTTTAAAAACAAACATTGTAAGAAACAGTAGAAAAACGTCAGTTTTTAAAAAGTTTGGTATTATTACTTCTGTGACTACTCAGCACGGGCCGGGGTCTCAGCAGCGGCCGACACGCTCCCGGGTGGGCGTTTCCGCCAAGAGGCTGGAGCCGTTCCCTGAGGGTTTAGGTCACCCCACCCCCATTATTCACTTTTCCTTCACCGCCCCAAGCTCTGCGGTGGCACCGTGTGATTAAAAACATTAAGTACCTGGGATTTATGCTTCAGATCAAGACATCGTTTGAGAAATTTCAAATGGCCTACAGCTCTTCATGGGAAGATGCTTTCTGGTCTTTCTGATCACAATACTTCCAAAGTAATTATATCCAAGTAAGCTCACGGACCATGCTCTAGCAATTACAGAAGCATGATTTTGACACATGGCAATTTATAAGTTAGGCAAATGTGAAATGCTGAGATGTGAACAGCTGTTTAAGATCAGAATGCTGTAATATTCTGGCAATGACTTTATTTTTCAGTTAACCAACCCACGGTACAGCATATTAAATCATAAAGTACAAATCCAAGGAAGGCAATACCTTTACTAAGTTACAAAAAACTTTGGCAAATCAGTACAGTACTCTTCAATACAATAAAAATCTTCTTTTTGTTTGGGCCATGTATTACCACAGTGATAATTCTCATCCGACGTCACTAAGGACCAAGTCACAGGCTGACCACGAAGCAGAGATTCTGCTCCACGGTCTGAGATCGCTTTTCTCCTTCTCAAGGGAGCTCCCGCGTGTGAAGAGGCGGCTCTCCTCGCTCTGGGGTACCACAGCGGGCGCCTCCCCAGGCCAAGAGCCTCACGACGATTTGCCAACGGACACTGGCCACGCACGGGCCGCCCAGTTCTGGGGAAACTTGCATTTTCACGTGAACTTGGAATCCTCAAAGTGAAGTGGTAATTTCAGCAACACTAATCTCGGGCAGTCCCTTGATTGAGAAGCCCCGCACCTCTTCGTACTGATCGAGTCAGACTTTCTTCAGCTGTTAGAAACTCCGGTAGGACTAGAACGTGGTTGTCTCCTGAAAATCGCAGATAAATACGCCGCAGCACTGGGCCCGGGGACAGGCAGCCGCTGCCCCTTCTCATTTCTCCGCAAAGGCTGCGGCCGCCATCGGGTCCTGATGCTTCCTCTGGCCGAGGCCGTCAGTTCCTCCAGCTCAGCGTTCAGCTTACGAATCACCCACTCCACGGCTTCCGGCCCTTCAAGGATCCAGCATTCCCGTGAGAGCGAGCACAGAACGAGGACTGTCCCCCGCCCGGGCTCTGCGGGAGGGACCCGCTGTCCCCGCCTTCCCGCCCCTGTCACCATTAGTATTTTTACCTGGGATCTGGGGTCACAGCCAGCGGGGCTCTGGGCTCTCCCTGCCTCTGCACTCAGAGATCACTTGGGGACTCGGGGGGGCCTGCACCCACCCGACTGTCGCCTGGGTGCCAGCACTTGATTTTTATTCAAATCCCGAACACCCTGAGCGACTGACTTGGTCTAGAAACACATTTTTTATTTGTATGCAGAATCTTCTGAAGAGCTACAGTGGCGTGAGCGATGCAGTTTGCTCGTGATGAGAGTGGCCCCATTTGGGACTGCCCGGGCCCGATGTTCCCATTTTAGTGTATTTATTTGGAGGCCACACCCCACTGTGCAGGGAGGGGCCCGGAGAGGCTGGGACTGGGTCCGGGGCCGTGAACTGCACTCGGCCCTCGCAGCCACATCCTGCAGCGTGCTCCTGCTCCAGTGCTCCCGGGGCCCTGAAGCGCTCTGCTGGCCCTTTGCGTGGACTTTCCGGCCCAGACCGGCGCCCCTGCATCCCTCACCGCCAACCACCCAGCACTGGGGACAGCCCTGACCACACTTGCCGGACACCGTCACGCCATCACTCTGTTTCCTGTCTTAAGGACCGCGTGGCGTCAATAGCTGGCGCCCTCTTAGCAACCCCGGCGTAGCCCCCGTCCAGCCCAGGGAAGCGCCTAGACCCCACACACAGCCTGAACCAGCGGAGGGAGCCCCATTTCCGACACCTGCTTTGCATTTACATCTCAGGCCCTCACTAGAGCAAACCTTAGTGGGACGGTCAAAACTCACCACTTTGTAGGTTTCAGAGACAGACACAGGTCACATTATTGACTCTTTGTGTTCAACTCTAAGCCAGTAAACTGAGGCACGGGGGCGGGTCCCACTTACTTTACTGGCATTGGAGGAGATGGTGTTGGCCATCAGGCCTTCGAGGTAGCTGCTGAGACTGACGCCCTTCACGGTGATGATGGCCTCTTGCGTGAGCACCGTCCTGCAACACAGACACAGGCTTGCCCGCACCGCGCCCCAGGAATGCTCGCAGGAAAGAGAATGTTTACCCTCTAGAGTAAACTAATGTGCGAGCTGTTTACTCACTTTTCTGGGTCTTGAGGATGTGGTCTGTATGTAAGTCTTTCATCTACGGATACCATATTTGTAAATGAAATCTACAGGGGGAGAACAAACGCTAAATCACTTTGGAAACCAAGACTAAAAACATTTCCAAGTCTGACAACCCCAAATCCTGCCAACAACACATAAAAGAAACACAACAGATAAAAGGACTGTAACGTGCGCTGAGAAAAGCCGAACCTCACTGCCCACGACCTGTGATTTATTTCTGAACGCCTGACGAAACAGCCGCAATGGGCATCGTCTGCACACCGCGCACCCAGTGGATGTCCAGTGTGAGGACGCACGTGTGTCCCCAGGCAAGACAGAAACGCAGGCGCAGCACTGGCCAGGAGGCCCCGACTCACATTCGTGGATTTCAGCTCCATGGTCTTCTCGGCGGGGTCGACCACGGAGTGCTCCCTGTACGTAGGTTTTTGGTTCTCGCCGCACCGATGAGCTGTGAAATATTGGGGGTCAGCAGCCGGGAAGGCCGAGGCGACTGTGGGGCCCTGGGGCTCCGGAAAGCTGTCGGGGGCACCGTGCACAGCGGCCCCCGCCAGCTCAGCATGGGGACGATCAATCGCGGCCAGCGTCGCTGGAGCTCCAAGTCCAGCCAACCCGCCATCACCATTTGTCACAAAGGGACCACCCTGCCCGCCCGCCCCAGGCTTTGATGTTCGGAGCCGATTCCCCCTTAGCAAGAGAAGGCCCAAGCGGGGCACGCGCAGCAGATACCGGTGGGCAGACGGGCGGGAGGTGGCCAGCGCCAGGACCGAGGTGGTGAGGCCCCAGCGGTGCTGCCCCGAGTCCCGCCTCCCAGCGGCTCTTTCTGGGGGTGTGCGTGAAGACGGGCCCTCCCCTCCTCCCTCCTCCCGAAGGGCAGGTTACCACGACACTCACAGACTTGACGATGGCGGGAGGCCCCACTCGGTGCTCAGCAGCCTGAGGCTGTGCAGCTTCCCGCGGCGTCCACGTGTTCTGCGCAGCACGTCCACGCCCACCACGCTGGGGTTCATGGGGTTGGGGTACTTCTGCATGGCGCGGTGGAGACGGTTTCCCACGGGTGGCTGCCGAGGGAGGGAGCCAGAGCAGACGGTGACCACAGGCGGACAATCGAAGCAAGGGAAGTTTCATTCATGGACCCTGAGACAATTCTTTTCTAGCACCGGCGGCTTTGGGGGGCTCCTACGTTTTCGGTCAAGCATGGACTCCGGGAATTCCTCTAGCCCGGGCGCCCACCAAGCGGGGTCCGAGCGGCGAGACAGCGAAGCTTTTCCATCCGTCTTTCCCGATCACCCGTGTCCGGATCCTCATGTAAACTGCCCTGATGACCCACTGCTTTAAGATCTATTACAAATTATTCTCATTATTTTGTGCTGAATCACCGCGTGATAAACCATCACGGCCGATCATGGTTAGGTTTCGGCCAGAGTTCCCGCACCGTCCCCTCCGGCGCGCATTTCCCAGCACCGCCGTTCCCAGCTCTGCGCCCCCACCTGACTAAGGCACTTTTCTTCTTCCCCTTCCCTTTGCGCACGGTGATACAAATTATTGTCTAGGGGCCGGAGCGATAGCCCAGCGGGTAGGGCGTTTGTTTTGCCTTGCGTGGCCGGCCTGTGCCGGCCTGGGTTCGATCCCGGCGTCCCATATGGTCCCCGAGCACCGCCAGGAGAAATTCCTGAGTGCAGAGCCAGGAGTAACCCCTGAGCATTGCCGGGCGTGACCCAAAAAGCAAAAAAAAAAAAAAAACAAAAAAAAAAAACAAATTATTGTCTAAAGAAACAAGCAACACAACTTACATAACGCAATTCGGCCTGTTGTCTGACCTGCGCTATAAAGCTCTAAAGAAGCCTTAAGTGTACAAGAACTCACGGGCACTGAAGTCTCAAGGGACCACAAAAGACCCCAAGCCTTATTGATTTATATCAAAACGCATTTCCCCCTTATGAAGGCACTAAATGTTACCGGTCCCTCCCTATTCCCTGCTTGCCTCGGAGAGTTGATTGTTGATTGTTCCCAAAAGGTCACTGGGTACAAGAAAATGTTTTCAAAGCCTACCTAACGCTACCTAATGTGCCTCTTGCTAACATAATGAGCACCTGCTTATCTTCGAGGGCTGAAATGGTAATTTATACCCCCGGACGGCCGGCTTCCTTTCCTGTGAAGCACATGGCCTCCGCTGATTCTCCGCGTGACAGACATTACTTCACTTTTGCAACTTCTATGTGACGGGGATGCTTGTCACGATGACCGTGACGGACATCAGCCAGCGCCCAGGCGTGGCCGGCACTGCTCGGGGGTGCCGGCTCTGACCCAACACGGCGTGTTCTGTTTTAGAAGCAAAATGAGGCGGCACTCATCGACTTCGACTTTTTACCAAACCAAGGCCGGCAGCTGCGTCTTAGTGACGGAAAGAACAAAGCCTCATATCCGAGAACCGGGGCCCACAGTGACAGTATTCTTAATGTTTTCATTTCCCCAATCATATCACATAAATGGACCTCATTCTGTTTTACTCTCCGGCCTCTGCCAGCAATCAATGCTGCTACCTAAGCGGAGCAGCTCCATAAATCCAAACAGTCCTCACAAATAGAAGTGAGACAGGCCGAGCACTCAGATTGTTACCACGGCAACTATCTAAAATGAAAATCCGTCGAGCCCTTTCCCGTCTCCATGTGCCATATCCCTCGGAGAGCTGCTTCCCGCACTGTCTGATCGCTGGCTTCGCCGCCTCTGAAAAATTACTAACTGCAGGCTGGGGGCTGGGGCGAGCTGCCTGGAATTCAGCCATTCGGCCCCCCTGCCTCTGGCAAGCCGAAATCCCCGACGGCGGCCGGAAAGCGCTTTGGGAAGACAGCGGGGGCCACCCCAGGAGGTGTTAAGGCCCAGGCCCCCCAAGGTCCACACCTCAGGACTCCGGGATGGCCCTGCCGGGCTGACCACGTCTCTTAACCCACTCCAAAGCCCAGAGTCGGGGTGCCAGGGTGGGTGGGAGGCGCTGTGGGATGGAGCCAGGCCTCAGGCAGGCCACGTGGTGGGTGGGGGGCCGGGACACTGGCCCCGGGGCCCTGCGGCCCAGGCAGGACCCCGAGGCAGCAGGTGGCAGCTCCCCCAGGCCGGGGGTGACCCAGCACCGAGATGCCGAGACAGACGCTGGGCAGGGGGCTGCGTCAAGGGCAGGGGGGCTCGGGGTGCGCCCTGCCCACCTGCAGTCGCCCCAGAACGGGGCTGGGGCAGGTGCGGGGCCGGCAGCCCCGTGGGTCACGTGGGAAGAGGCCCCAAGGCCCCTCAAGTCCGGCCAGCGCGGAGAACACAGCGCTAAGCTACGGGCCCCGAGCGGCGCGGCCTCGGCAGGGGCAGCGGGGTCGCCGCGCCCCCGCAACCGGCGCCCAGCGCGGGGCCGAGGCCGCGCTCGCGCCCGACGTCGCCCCGACGACCCCCGGCGCCGCCTCCGCCGGGTCGTGACCTTGAGTCCCCGCCCCGCGGGCCGCGCCCGCTCGAGCCTCGCCGCCCCCGCCGCGGCGCCCGGGACCCCCGCCCGGCGCGCTCACTCGAAGACGTGCTCCGACGTCCAGATCTTCATGGTGCCGGCCGCTGCGCCACGTCCGGGCGGCGCCAGGGGGACACCGAGGCCGAGACGCCGCGCCCCCGCCCGCGCACGCGCACGCAGGCGCCGTCGAGCCCGACGCCCGCACGACCCGACGCGCGACCCCGCGCCCCGCCCGGCGCGCCCGGCCCCACTGCGCCTGCGCGGCCCGCCCCGCCCAGCCCGCCCGACCCCACCGCGCCTGCGCGGCCCGCCCCGCCCACCCAGTGCGCCGGCGCAGAGCCGGGGGCAGCGCCCGGGGCGGCAGCCGGGCAGCTGCGCAGGCGCGAGACGGCGCGGCCCGCCCGTCCCCTCGGGGGCGGTCCTGGGCGCTGACCTCTGAGCCTGTCGGGCAGGGCCCAGTGCAGTACTGCCAGTGTTGTCCACGCTGGGCGTTGCCAGGCCTGGACGGGCAAGGTTACGTACACGACGGCTTCGTGGCGTTCTCTTGAGCAAGAGAGTTTGGCACTCCGTGAAGAAATTCGTGTACCTCCTCTCCAAGCTGTGGAGGGTCAACGTTTATCCCTCTGTCCACCCTCCGTCCACCCATCCATCCGTCCACTTATCCACTAACACACCCATCAATTGACCATTGATCCATCCATATGTCGAACCACCTATCCATTGATCGATCGATCCATCGATCCATCCATCGATCCATCCATCCATCCATCCACCCATCCATCATCCATCCACCCACCCACCCACCCATTGATCATTGATCCATCCATATGTCGAACCACCTATCCATTGATCGATCCATCCATTCATCCATCCATCCATCCATCCATCCACCCACCCACCATTCATCTATCCACCTGTCCATCATCCATCCATTCGTCTGTCCATTCATCCATCCATCCACCCACCCATCCATCCATCCATCCATCAACCCGTCCATCTATCTATTCACCCATCCACCTGCCCATTCACTGTCCATCCATCCCTCCACCCATCCACTCACCCATCCACTGTCCATCCGTCCATCCGCCCATCTGTCCATCCATCTGTCTATCGCCGTCCGTCCGTCCAGTCCGTCCGTCCATCCATCCATCCATCCATCCATCCATCCATCCATCCATCCATCCATCCATCCATCCATATACCCATCCACCCACCCATCAATCTGCTCATCCACCTGTCCATCCATCCACCTGTCCATCTATCCACCCATCAACTCACCCGTCCATTCATCCACCTGTCCATCTATCCACCCACCATCCATCCACCCATCCATCCACCCGTCCATCCATCCATTCATTCACACATCCATCCATCCATTTATCTACCTGTCCATCTATCTATCCACCTATCCACTCACCCATCCATCTGTCCATCCACCCATCCACCCATCCACCTGGCCAACTGTCATCCATCAACTCACCTGTCCATTCATCCACCCATCCATTTATCTATCCACCCATCCACATCTGTCTGTCAGTCCATCCATCCATCCATCCATTTTTTCCATGGATAAATGGATTTATCCATTTATCTATCCACCCACCTTTATCTATCCATCTATCCACCCACCATCCATCCATCCATCCATCCACCTGTCTATCTATCCACCTGTCCATCCACAGTCCATCCACGCATCTGTCCATCCATCCATTCACCCATCCATCCATCCATTCACCCATCCATCCATCAACTCACCTGCCCATACATCCATCCATTTATCATCCATCCATCTACCCACTGTTCATCTGTCCACCCATCCACCCACCTGTCCATCCATCCATCAGTGCGTCCAATCATCCATCGTTCTTTTATCCACTATCCACAAGCCTATTCACCCTCCATCCATCCATCTCCCCATCTCCCCATCCACATATGCACCAGCCTACCCACCCATGCATGTATCTATCCATGCCTCCTTTTATCCATCCACCCACACATTCATTTATTCATCAAGCCACCATCCCCCCCACCCATAATCCTGGACCCCTTTCACCACCCCTCCCACATTCAACCTTTTCTCAAACAGGGTCTGGCTGTGTTGTTCTGGGTTCTCATCCACTGAGATTTTCTTGCTTGTTTAACTGCCAAACATAAGCCCTGGAATGCAAGAAATCTTGCCTGGCTTGTTCAATAGTGAGTCTTGGTGCCGTGTCCATGGCAAAGACTCAGTGAGCGTTTGTTAAAAATGAGACAGTTTCCTGTGGCGTGAGTAAATACTGCTTAACCCATGGCTCGACGGTACATTCCTAAGGGCACGGTTCTTGCAGGTCCTGTTCAGTCATTCTCCTGCTCCCACACAACAATCCTTTATTGCTTAAGTGCAGAATGATGGAAAAGGGAGGAGAGCAGCTGGCAGGAAGACCGGAGGACAGTCCTCTCTCCTCAGTGGACAGACGACCTGGCCTTACCATTTGAAATGATGGCCTTGGAGGAAAAATCTTGAATGTGGGTGCTTAGAAGCACCACCTTATTCTTGCTCCTTGCCTGTTTGGCTGCTAAAAACATATAAAACCCATATTAATGCAGTGATGCTACTTTAAAAAATAGCCAATGTCTTCTATATAGAAAATACTGGAAAACTGCCTTGGTTAGCAAAGAAATAGCAGGGCTGTCGCTGCGAGCACGTTGTGGTGCCCAGGACCTCAAACACACCCTGTGGTTCTCGAGCGCAGCCTTGGGGAGGCCTTGGGAGCCCCTTGGCCTGCAGAGAATGCCCGGCTGTGATGAGACGCCAAGTTAGCACTGCGCGGTGTTGACGTCGTTGGTGCGGGAGCTGCCAGCATGAAACAGCATGTCTTGGCTCTTTCCGGGCTCCACGAAGCTTGCTCCCAGGATGCTGATCCGTCGGTACTGGAGGACGTTTCTCTGTTCTCTAGTTCAAGATGTCGATATTTAGAGGTGTGAAAGTTAGATGTCCTTAGCCTGCGCCCCACCCCTCCCTGATGATCTCATATGATTCTTTTTTTTTTTTTTTTTTTGCTTTTTGGGTCACACCCGGCGATGCTCAGGGGTTACTCCTGGCTATGCACTCAGGAATTACTCCTGGCGGTGCTCGGGAACCATATGGGATGCCGGGGATCGAACCCAGGCCGGCACAGGCCAGCCGCGCAAGGCAAACACCCTACCGCTGGGCTATCGCTCCAGCCCCTGATCTCATATGATTCTACTTCTGGTGTCAGGAGAGATGGGAAAGCGGTCCTGGAAGGACCCAAGTATCTTTCGGGTTTTCCCAAGATGAAAAAAATCGTCCACATAATATCACCGAAGCAGAGGGTCGTCTTGCATTTGGAGCACCACGACCTTGGCTGGTACGTGTCTTCTGGAGGGAGGGAGATGCAGAGATGCGTCTCATGCTTTAATTTAATGCTATTTTTTTACAGGGGAGCCCCCCCACTACCACAAGTCACGTGGTCGAGCTTCCCACATCCGGAGCAATTGCAGGCGTCACTTCTGGAGGGCTATGGGGCAGCCCTCCCTGGGAAAACACCTCTGTGATGATGGATCTCCTGCCCGTGAGTAGGGAGGTGTCGGGCCAGAGCTCAGATGCCAGAGCATTGTGTGTGCCGCTAAGGGCCTCTCAGGAGGAGGATGTCCCTCCTGGGTCCCTTGTGACCCTCAACCCATAGGGCCTAGATAGAGGCTGACTGTGGGCTGAGGCAGAACCACAGGGCTCGGGTGCGAGGAGGTTGGCAGCCACCCCGTGAGTGCAGGCTTGGAGTGGGCGGATAGGGAGACGCAGAGATGCCTGGGTGGGGTCAGCGCCTATGGGCCCTGGGCGGGGTCAGCAGCCTTCGTTTCCACACTCAGTCCTGCCCTCTAGGTCTTCTGGGCTTACTTGGTCTTAGCACCTGCTTCATTTCTTTCTCTCTCTCTCTCTTTCTCCTTTTTTTTGGTGGGGAGACCACACCGGAAGTTACTCCTGGCTCTGCACTCAGAAGTTACTCCATGTGGGGTGCTGGGGATTGAACCCGGGTCAGCCGGAGCCAGGCAAGCGCCCTCCTCGCCATAGTATGGCTCCAGCTGCAGCGCCTGTTCCATTTCTTACTGTTGGCACCAGCGTCCTTTCAAGTAGATTTTAAACAGAACTTAAGGTCACTGTAGTGGCCGGTCAGTGCTCACCTGCCCACTCCCTGTCCTGTGCGTGCCCCGGTCACGGGGCGGGAGGGGCAGGGGTCCACAGCTTTGGCCCCAGGCAGGTGCGGGTCTCACTAGGGGCCCGTGGCCAGATCCTTCTGCTCTTCGCCTCTCGTCCACTCTCATCCTGACCTTTCTCCCGGCCCATTGATGGCCACAAATGTCCACATCCTTTGATGCTGTCCGTCCTTGTGCTCCAGGACAGCTCTGCTCTCCCAGGTGGCCTTGCTGTCTCTGCTCCCTGGCGCATTCAGCCGGCCGGTGTCCGCCGTCGCCCTCAGCCTTATCCTGGGTCCTCCTGCCGTGCCAGGACCCCGCGCTTGGCCTGCCCACCTCCTGGTTTCCGCCACCCAAGGAGGAGCGGCCTGGGGCTAAGTGGATGCTGCTGATCACACCGCAGAGGGGACAGTCCCCATCGCGGAAAAGGAGCTGGCCCCAGGCGGCGCTGTCCTGTAGTAGAAGCCGAGGCCGCAGAGGGGACAGTCCCCGTCAGCGGAAAGGAGCTGGCCCCAGGCGGCGCTGTCCTGTAGTAGAAGCCGGGGCCGCAGCTAACGGGCTGCTACTCCCACCTGCTATTCTCTGTCCACTCTGCAGCTCAGCTGAACCCTCACTCGCTGACCTTGCGGTCACTTCCACACCCCTGGACTTTGCTCATCGAGTTCTGTGCCCAGTGCACTTCCTCACTCTCCCATGTTTGCCCCTAGTCTGGGGCCAGAGATGAAGCCGCCCTGAGTGCCGGGCTTTGCTCCTGCTTCTGCGGCCCGAGACACAGCGTCTTCCAGGTGCAGTGGCGGCCCCAACAGCCCCGCGCGCGCCTCCTGCCCTGGGAGCCAATTTCTCACGGCTCTGGAAGCCACCGTCCAAGTCAGTGGCGGCTGTTCGGGGTCTCCTTGCGGCGGAAGAGGCGACTTTGACCGAATGTCCCTTCACCCACGACAGCTCCCAGCTTCGTCTCGCCTCCCTCACCATCCTTTAGGACCTGGAGTGGGGACACACCTTCAGACCACGGTGTCGTCTCTGCTAGGGCGGGGTCCCCACTTTATTCCATTCCCACCGTCGGAGTCTTTGTTGGGAAGCAGCAGAAGGACCATCCCACTACGGCTGGTCAGGACTGGGCCGCGCCCACTGCGCTTGCTGGGACATACGCGCTCACCTGTCCTGTTGCTTTGGCCATCTCCGGCTGGTGGCCGCAGCTGAAGACAGGCCGCCGTGGCTGAAGGTGATGTCACAGGACTCTGAAGCGCTGATGACGCAGATGTTGTCGCAGTGATGTCACAGGGCTCTGAGGCACTTAGTCGAGGGTGGATGGAAACGGCGAGGAGGGGGTGTTGAGGCAGAGATCTGAGTAGCTGGGACAGGGCAAGCTGTGAGAGAATCAGCCTCCAGGCTCTCTGCAGAGACGTGCCCTACCCAGTACCAATGTGCGTGTGGTGCCAGACGTCTTACCCAATTGGTAGAAAAATCCCGCCCCTAACTGAAGGTGTGTGTGATGTGTGTGTGTGTATGTGATGTGTCAGTAAGTGCGTGTGCTGCCCTCCACAGACGCAAAGTGTGCGTGTCTTAAATACATTTACACACATGTCACGTCAGTCATTGCTTCAGGCTTCATTTTCCCGGGTAGTCTCAGCCATGGTTTTTCTCTTCTTTTTTCTTACTGGTGCTGGGGAGAGAAGCCAGGGTCTCGCAGAGGCCAGGCAGAAGCTCCCTGTCGCGTTTCCTACCTGGCCTGTTTATTTAATTTTTACTGGGAAATTTTGCTGTTGGTTTTAAGTGGACACCAGCTATATGCTAAAAATGGGGCCACCTGAACCCGGAGGTCTGGACCAGAAGGCAGGGGGCAGGGGCAGGGGCGAGAGGCTGGGCCGGCCTCAAGTCACGGTCCTAAATTCTCTCCGCTTTCTCCTTTCCACGCATCCATCAGCAAGCCTGAGTGTCCAAGGCCGGCTGGAAGTGCTTACAGCTGCCGCCCAGACCTCTGGGCCCAGAACGAAGAAACTGGAAAGCAGGAAAGACCCTGGGCGCTGCGGGAGGGGGGCTTGGGCCACGCACTCAGCTCCGCTGAGGGAACTTCCTAATTTCAGGAATCTCATGTTACTTGTAATTTAACAAGTATCTGGACACAAATTCAATTTTACTCCCATCACTGCTGGAAGATTTGGGGTAATTGGCCAGACGTGCCGGCTCCGGGCCCGCCCTCTCTTCCTTCTACTTACGTCTCTAACCGAGTTACCCCGAGTCCCGTCATAAGAAACGAATCTCTCCTCCCGGGAGACTTTGGATCTTCCAGTAATTGCTCATCTTGAGAAATTAAAGGTAATTTTGTTTAAAGCTAAATCCATTTGTCTTATTAGCAGCCGGGCAGGCCCAGGGAGTCCATCTCGAGTGAGTGTCACTCTCTCTAGGTGAGAGGCCGGAACGGTGACAAGGCTCGTGTATGAGGTCCAGGCCTTCCCCTGAAGCCCGGGTTTGTCATGGCTGGGCCTGAGGCAACGCTTGTGGCCACCCTTCCTTTCCACAGTGCTCCTTTGGGGCTGCGGGCTCCCCACGGGAGACAGGGCCAAGGAGGCGCCGAGCAGGTGCCGGCCGGGGAGACCCAGGGGCTTTGTTCTTCTTCTCGGTCTTAGCTGAAGTTTCCGGAAAGAAAGTGACTTTCCATAGTCCATTCACCAAGGCGTTGGTACGAGGCTAGAGGCTCCGAGTGAACCTCTGGGCAGCTCTCGGGAGGAGGAGGGCAGCTTCCTGGGGCCTTGGGGCCAGCGTGCAGGCCCTCTAACAGAGCCCAGCGTCCAGGCCCTCTAACAGAACCCAGCGTCCAGGCCCTCTAACAGAGCCCAGCGCCCAGGCCCTCTAACAGAGCCCAGCGTCCAGGCCCTCTAACAGCCCAGCGTCCAGGCCCTCTAATAGAGCCCAGCGTCCAGGCCCTCTAACAGAACCCAGCGTCCAGGCCCTCTAATAAGCCCAGCTTCCAGGCCCTCTGACAGAGCCCAGCGTCCAGGCCCTCTAACAGAGCCCAGCGTCCAGGCCCTCTAACAGAACCCAGCGCCCAGGCCCTCTAACAGAGCTCAGCGTCCAGGTCCTCTAACAGAGTCCAGCAACCAGGCCCTCTAACAGAGCCCCAGCGCCCAGGCCCTTTAACAGAGCCCAGCAACCAGGCCCTCTAACAGAGCCCAGCGTCCAGGCCCTCTAACAGAGTCCAGCATCCAGGCCCTCTAACAGAGCTCAGCGTCCAGGTCCTCTAACAGAGCCCAGCGCCCAGGCCCTCTAACAGAACCCAGCGCCCAGGCCCTCTAACAGAGCTCAGCGTCCAGGTCCTCTAACAGAGTCCAGCAACCAGGCCCTCTAACAGAGCCCAGCGCCCAGGCCCTTTTAACAGAGCCCAGCATCCAGGCCCTCTAACAGAGCCCAGCGTCCAGGCCCTCTAACAGAGCCCAGCATCCAGGCCCTCTAACAGAGCCCAGCAACCAGGCCCTCTAACAGAGCCCAGCGTCCAGGCCCTCTAACAGAGTCCAGCATCCAGGCCCTCTAACAGAGCTCAGCGTTCAGGCCCTCTAACAGAGCCCAGCGTCCAGGCCCTCTAACAGAGCCCAGTGTCCAGGCCCTCTAACAGAGCCCAGCATCCAGGCCCTCTAACAGAGCCCAGCGCCCAGGCCCTCTAACAGAGCCCAGCAACCAGGCCCTCTAACAGAGCCCAGCGTCCAGGCCCTCTAACAGAGCCCAGTGTCCAGGCCCTCTAACAGAGCCGAGCATCCAGGACCTCTGACAGAGCCCAGCGCCCAGGCCCTCTAACAGAGCCCAGCGTCCAGGCCCTCTGACAGAGCTGGACGAGCCTGAGAGAGCAAGGCTGTGTCTGCCAGCCCCAGTCCGAAACTGTCCACACTCTGCCCCGACTCTGGAAATGTCCCTGAGGTGTTTCTGGGTCAGAGTGAGGAAACCCACAATATCCCACCCAGGAAACAAACAAAAAATGCTGCAGCCCCCCTGCCCCCGCCCCGCCCTCTCCCTCCCGAGGATCAGGCCTCCTGGAGAGAGCATGAGGCAAGGCCAGGCCGGCTCTGGGCGCGTGTGTGTGGTGGCTCCCACTCACGTGGCTGCCTCTGTGGCTGCCCCAGGGTCTCGAGCAGTGCCTGTATCTGTGACTCAGGAAAGGCGCAGAGCAAAGGCCAAGCCAGCGTCTGAGGGCCACCAGGTCTTATTTCTCAAGGGGGGTGAGGCACTTGTCGGCTGGTTTGTGGAGCTGTTCTAGCCACGCTGGTCGGGAACTCAGGGCCCAGAGCAACGGCACAGCGGGAGGGGCTCTGGCCTTGCTCGTGGCTGACTCGGGTTCGATCGCCCGGCACCCCATAGGGTCCCCTGAGCCCCGCCAGGAGTAACCTCTGAGTGCAGAGCTGGAAGTAAGCCCTGAGCGTCCCGGGGTGGCCCCAAACAGCCCCCTACCTCCCATGTCCCTCAATTCAGGACTTCCGAGGCAGTGGGACAGTGGCCAAGCCAGAGGGCACACGAGGGCCTGGAAGCTGCTGGCTCTTCCCTGCGGCCTGTGGCTCCCGCTGGGAGCTCGGCTTGGGACCGGAGCAGACAGCAGGCTGGGCGGTGGAGAGACGTGCCCGTGTTCTAAACTGCCTCATTGCACACAGCAGCTGTCTGCCTGGCCCAGGCGGGGGACCTGGGCCATATGTCCTTCGCTAATCAGTGTGCAGCCCTATTAGAGAGATCCGATGACTGATCGCTTGATTAGGGACGCAGCAACCAAGCTCTGCCTGCTGTGCCCGGGAGTCTAATGGCGTCTCATGTCGCCAGGCCC
This sequence comes from Cryptotis parvus, assembly GCA_021461705.1. Taxonomy (NCBI): domain Eukaryota; kingdom Metazoa; phylum Chordata; class Mammalia; order Eulipotyphla; family Soricidae; genus Cryptotis; species Cryptotis parvus. The sequence goes on from JAJIBD010009195.1 coordinate 79,491, forward strand.
TGGCCGCGGCCACTCCTGCGGCTTCAGTGTCCACCAGAGATCTCTGGCAGAGGCCAGTCCCGCGGCCGCTGGGCACGGGAGGAGAGTGGGCAAGTGAGCCTGGCTGCCCGTCGGGGAAGGCAGAAGTCCTCGGCGCCAATGTCCCCCTGCGGTCCGTGTGCCACCCGGGCGGGGGCGGCTCTGGCACTGCCGCTGTCCCCCAGGGGGCTCTGGTGCCTGCGCCGAGGCCCTAGCGACGCCATGCTTTCTGCTTCCTTATTTGGTTTCGTCCACCTTTCGTGAGACAGTTACAGGCTGAGCATGATGGGGGTCAGTCACACGATGTTCCAGCACCGTCCCTCACCTCTGCGTGTTTCCCACCACCAATGTGCCCCCTGTGCCACCTTCCTCCAGCCTGTCTCTGGGGCAGACACTTTCCTTCTCTCTCCCTCCCTCACCTTCCTTCTCTCTCTGTCTGTCTCTCTGTTTCTCTCTGTCTCTCTGTCTCTGTCTTTCTGTCTCTCTGTTCTGTCTCTTTTGTCTCTCTGTCTCTGTCTCTCTGTCTCTCTGTCTCTGTCTCTCTGTCTCTGTCTCTTTGTCTCTATGTCTCTGTCTCTTTGTCTCTATGTCTCTGTCTCTTTGTCTCTCTGTCTCTGTCTCTCTGTCTCTGTTTCTCTGGCCTGTCTCTGTCTCTGTATCTCTGTCTCTCTGTCTCTCTTTCTCTGTCTCTCTGTCTCTCTGTCTCTGTCTCTGTCTCTGTCTCTGTTTCTCTGGCCTATCTCTGCTCTCTCTGTCTCTGTCTCTCTGTCTCTCTGTCTCTTTGTCTCTCTGTCTCTGTCTCTGTCTCTCTGTCTCTGTCTCTCTGTCTCTGTCTCTGTCTCTCTGTCTCTGTCTCTCTGTCTCTCTGTCTCTGTCTCTGTCTCTCTGTCTCTGTCTCTCTGTCTCTGTCTCTCTGTCTCTGTCTCTGTCTCTCTGTCTCTGTCTCTCTGTCTCTGTCTCTGTCTCTCTGTCTCTGTCTCTGTCTCTGTTTCTCCGGCCTGACTCTGTCTCTGTCTGCTTCTCCCCGTGCATCGTGGTTCACAACTCAGGCACTGAGAGTTCATCGCTTTGTTCCTCTCCCTCCTCTCAGCTTCCCAGAGTGACCATGTCCACTCTCTTAGTCACGGTCCTCCCTCCCTGCCCCAACTGTCCCCCAGCAGCTGCAGCTTGCTTCCGCCTTGGCCGCTCCTCTGGCCTGGTTTCTCTGTCTCCTTCCCCAAGGGGCCCACACGCGACCCCAAGGGAGGGGGTCCTCTGATAACTCAGTGACTCCCGCCAGCCACGGAGCCATTTCCGATTCTAATGGGAGTAATCCGCACAGAGCATCGGTTGCACATTTATTAAAATTATATGTTGGGTGCATTGGGTAATTATGACTTGGTTGAAAAATGAATATAAATCCTTTAAATTTGTTCAAAATTAATTGAGAAAAATTAAAACTCATACCTCTTTTTTTTTCCAGCAGTAGTAGGAAAATTCCATTCAAAATAACCCAAGAGATAAAATACCTAGGGAAAATCGTTAAATAAAAATTCCACTCCCCCCAAAAAACCTCGATAAGTAGGGGAGAGAAGGAACATGCTTCAGATAAGCAGAACCACGTGCACAGGCCCAGAGCTCACAGGACACTTACAGGGGAGAAACTAAGACGTTTCTCGGTGAAACCAGATCCAATTTCCCACGACATCCACAGTTCTGGCTAGAGCCATTAAATAAGAAAAAGAAACGAGAAATCCAGGCTGGAAAAGAGGAAGCAATAACAATCACGCTCTACAGCTGATGGGGTGATTCACGGAGGACAAGAGTTCAGGTGACCAGGCCGGGCCGGGCAGACTCAACACGCACAGCTCTGTTGGGTTTCTGTGAGGGGGAGTTAGGGAAAAGGGACATTAAGAAAAAAAGATTCAATCGTGTTGAAAAGAAAAGAAATATCCAGAAGTAAGCGCAAACACGACAGACCTACAGGATGAAAATAAGAAGATTCTGGACAGAGAAGACCGAGGCACTGTGGGCACATTACCACAGCGATAGCTCCAGTCCTTGTGTGACTTATCGCGGGCACATTACCACAGCGATAGCTCCAGTCCTTGTGTGACTTATCGCGGGCACATTACCACAGCGATAGCTCCGGTCCTTGTGTGACTTATCGCGGGCACATTACCACAGCGATAGCTCCAGTCCTTGTGTGACTTATCGCGGGCACATTACCACAGCGATAGCTCCAGTCCTTTGTGTGACTTATCGGCGGGCACATTACCACAGCGATAGCTCCAGTCCTTGTGTGACTTATCGCGGGCACATTACCACAGCGATAGCTCCGGTCCTTGTGTGACTTATCGCGGGCACATTACCACAGCGATAGCTCCAGTCCTTGTGTGACTTATCGCCGGACTTACTCATGTTATTTGTGCTAGGCGGGGCACACTGGTGATGCCCAGGGGTTCCTCCTGGCTGTGCGCTCAGGAATCACTCTTGGTGGTGCTCGGGGGACCATATGGGGTGCCGGGATGGAACCTGGCTTGCCTGACCCCCTGTATTATTGCTCCCCCCAACTTATTGTCTTCTAACAGGAAGTTTGTGCTGTCCAACTAGGGAGAAAATCTTAGCAGGAGCCGTAGATGACTTTCACGAAGAGAACCAGGACGGTTTTCAGAAAAATGTGAAAGGAACGCTAAGAAAGACAAACACAGCTTTCTAGGGTTGTGAAATGGAAAGTTTTGGCAATTCTCTGGTAATTAGTTTAATAAAATTCCAATAAAAATCCCAGCAAGATAGTTTGTGACCTTGACAGCAATTCTAATGTTTATTTGGAAGACTGAAGTGAGAATAACCTCTCTGAGGAGACAAAGAGCGAAGTTTGACCTATCTACACGGATAATGCAACCTCCAGCCAAAACAGCACGGCAGAGTCACACCGGGCCAGACCCGGAAGGAGAAGCGGCTTGAAACTCAGCGAGCGTACCTTCACACTCTGCTTAAATTGTCGTTTGAAATCCAGCGGAGAGGATAAACAGTGAAAAACAGTGGTGTGGGAGTCAGTTTTTTTTTTTTTTTTTTTTGCTTTTTGGGTCACACCCGGCGATGCTCAGGTGTTACTCCTGGCTCTGCACTCAGGAATTACTCCTGGCGGTGCTCGGGGGACCATATGGGATGCCGGGGATCGAACCCAGGCTGACATGGGCTGGCCGCGTGCAAGGCAAACACCCTACCAGCTGGTCTATCGCTTCGGCCCTGGGAGTCAGTTTTATATTGGAAACAGGTATGTTATCTCAGGTTATGCACCCAAAGCAGCAACATGTTCAGGGCTGTGGTGGGCTTCTGGGCAGTGAAGGTTTGCCCATCCGGTCTGTCGGCAGACAGTGAACGAAGACCCTTCTGAAGGAACCGATTGCTGCATTTTATTTCATGGATTCAACAACGTGTCTCAATACCCTGGTTTGGGGTTCAGTCAGTAGGGGTGCACCAACGCTGAGAATTTCGATCCCAGCGAGGAGCATTTGCTCACTTGTCCTTCTGCTTCTTTGTCTCGGTCCCTGTAGCTGTGGCTCTCCCCAAGCTTTCCACCTCTGCCACCAGTGGTAGCGTCTCAACCAAGCATGAACCACCGAGGGACGCTCAGAATCATGAGGTCTACACTGGGGTTAAAAATAGACAAATTGGGGCCGTAGCGATAGTACAGCAGGGAGGACGTTCGCTTTGTACACAGCTGACCCAGATTCAACCCCGGCATCCCATAGCGCGTCCCTGAGCACCGCCTGAGCGCAGAGCCAGGAGCAACCCCTGAGCATCACTGGTGCGACCCAAAAATCAAACAAACAAAAAAAAATAGAGTTAAGTCCACATGCTACTTATTTTAGCTGAAAAAGGTACTGGTGTCATCTTAAAGGAGATTGGTAAAGTACCGACGAAAATTTGAATCATTCTCAATGTTCACTTAGGACAATTTTCCATCAAAGTAGGCAAGAAAGTGCTAGGGAAGAAATGGAGGCACCATTCCAAGGGTCTGTGTGATTGATCCCCAAACTTATCTGATGCTTTTCAGAAAAAAAAATCCCTCCGTCCTCCCTCTGGTCTTGGAAATCACCTTCTTTAACCGAACAAGCAGCAAGCGCGGAAACTGTCTCCCGGCTACCATCGGCCCCAGCTCCCCCTCCCAGGCTCATCGCCGCACCCGAGGGGGCAGGGCAGCCACTTGGGAAACGTTGATCTCTGGGGAAATTAACACTCTGGTAAAAGCAGGCACAATGGTGATGCTCTGACAAAGGTGTTTTATAAAATGCTCATTACAGAGAAAACCTTGAGCTCGGGGACATCCTTGTCAAGTATCTGCATGAAACAGAATTGATAAAATTCTGCAGTTTATAGAAAAACTTTTTTTAATGAAAGCACCGTGATTTCACAAAGCCACTAGAGCTGGGCTTCAGGCCACGTTCCAGCCACCACCAGGTCAGCTTCCCGCCACAGGGTCCACAGGCAGATAATTAAACATTGAAGAGGACAGTAACCAGGGAACGCTGTCTAGGAGCGGGAGAGCAGAACGGGGTTGCAGACGGTGCGCGTGAGACCCAAAGGGACTTGCGGGGAATGTTTAAAATGTGTTGACAGTAGTTAAGTCTTCAACCAGATCAAGAGTCCTGGCGGCGACAGAAGGAAAAGGAAGTGTTGGGGAGCAGCTGCAGTTGGAGAAGCGCCCCGGGTGCGAAGAGGAAGCGGCCCGGGGGCTGCCGCGAGCACTGGGCACCGCTGTGCTCTTTGGATACGATGGAGGAGCACCCAGGGTTTTTGGCTCCCTTCAACTCACTCAGAATGTTTGTATAGTGACTTTAAACAAAGGGCAACGTTAACTATGACATTGAGTGTGCTGGTCAGTAGACTTTATTTTATTTATTTATTTATTTATTTATTTATTTATTTATTTATTTATTTTTGCTTTTTGGGTCACACCCGGTGATGCTCAGGGGTTTCTCCTAGCTCTGCACTCAGAAATCACTCCTGGCGGTGCTCGGGGACCATATGGGATGCCGGGAATTGAACCCGGGCTGGCACAGGCAGGCCGTGTGCAAGGCGAACGCCCTACCCACTGAGCCATCGCTCCGGCCCCTGATCAGTAGACTTTAATAGAACTCTAAAAGCCATTTGGAGAGAAAAAAATCAAACTCAGATAAAATCAACCCCTGAGAGGCCAGATGCCCAAGACATCTCACGTGTGTGTTCATGAAGAACACGCGTGTCAAAAGTCACATGGATAAGCAAAGTTAAAGGCTTCTGTATTTAGCAAAGATGGTAAATATAGGAAGCATCCTTGTCACAATAACATAAAATGTTTGCAATAAAACATTAAGATAAATAAGAGGTTATTCAATGATAAACAGATGCTTAAACCAAATGCTTATGAATGCACCAAATAACAGAGCGACAAAACCCACAAAGTAAAGAATCTCAGAATTTCAAATTGAAACTGGAAAAATTCTTTTCTAAAGGGGCACTGTATTCTTTTTAATCAATATACAAGAACACAAAAATTGATAATCTATGAATTTCTTTAGATTTACACAAAGAACACGTGTTAAACTTAGGAGCTGCCAGTTTGTACAAAATTACATGTGTAAGTGTGTAATGCTTTAACAGAGTCCTGCCAGAGAAACGCTCAGTGTCCAGTGACAGGATGAGCTCAGAGAAACGCTCAGTGTCCAGTGACGGGATGAGCTCAGAGAAACGCTCAGTGTCCAGCGACGGAATGAGCTCTGCAGTACCTCGTGAATAGACGTGGAAGAATTCTTTTTTTAGATTCTAACACATTGTATTTCTAGCATATTGTGTAAGGGGGCTTATTCAATCATCATGAGATACACAGAATCAAAGTTGTTCATGATTCTGTTTCAGTCATATAATGCTGCAACTACCACCTACACGGCAGAGCCTGGCAAGCTCCCTGTGTTTTATTTGATATGCCCAAAACTAGTAACAATATTGGACTTCAATTCCATGACCTGAAGAATGGTTTGAGGCTCTTCCTGTCCCTGGAGCAAGCAGATGCCCTTGGGCTACACTTGCTGTGACAGGATGTATGGAGACGTTACTGGTGCCCGCTCGAGCAGATCGATGAACAACGGAAGACAGTGATACAGTGAATGCTGCAAAACTCATCCTTTATATACACCAGCGTACATTGACCACCACCAAGCCAATGTCCCAGTTGTTGTTGTTGCTGCTGTTGTTGTTATTGTTGTTGTTGTTGTTGCTCTTCTTCTTCTTCTTCTTCTTCTTCTTCTTCTTCTTCTTCTTCTTCTTCTTCTTCTTCTTCTTCTTCTTCTTCTTCTTCTTCTTCTTCTTCTTCTTCTTCTTCTTCTTCTTCTTCTTTCTTCTTCTTCTTCCTCCTCTTCTTCCTTTTCTTCTTCCTCCTCCTCCTCTTCTTCCTCCTCTTCCTCCTTCTTCCCACCAAAAATGAATGAAAGTCCCTTTCTCTAGATGGGGAAAATTCTTAAATTAAAGCTGTCAAATGGACATTACATTATAAAGTAGAATACATAGCACAAGGCTGGTTCAGTCACAGAATCTTATGAGATAAATTTGAATTGCATAAAAATCCACATATGGCCATTTTCTAAGATGCTGAGATAGAATTTGGAAATATATGACCCCTATTCTAAACACACACATTTTTGCCTTAGCACCAGGGCTAGAGTCTGGGGCTGTCCATGTGCCGAGCATGCGCTTTACACTTCACATGTTCTCAGCCCTCTAACTACATCGTGTGCATTTTTAAACTTTACAAGTATGTTGTCTTAACAGGTTATAAATTAAAAACTAATCAGACTGTTAGAGTCGATGGACAGTCCTACAAACTTTTCCTCACAAGAGAATGAAAGAGGCCGGGACAATAGCACAGCAGGGAGGGCATTGCCTGCAAGCTGCCAGCGAGGGTTTGATTGCTAGTACCCAGATGATACCCTGAGCATTGCCAAGAGTGATCCATGATGCCCGAAGTGATAGCCCAGCGGGTAGGCGTTTGCCTTACACACGGCTGGCCTGTGCCGGCCGGGTTCAATCCCTGGCATCCTATATGGTCCCCTGAGCACCGCCAGGACTAATTCCTGAGTGCAGAGCCAGGAGAAACCCCTGAGCATTGCCAGGTGTGACCCCCAAAAAGAAAAAAAAATTTTAAAAAGAGTGATCCATGAGCACCGAGCCAGGAGAAAGCCCTGTGCACCACTGGGTGTGGCCCCAACACCCCAATAAAAATTAATAGAAGGAGAATGGAATTAGAATATTACCTTAATTTACTAGTTTTGAATTAGGTGTTCAATAAATTAAAAATTGAAATTAAAAGCAATGAAAATGCCGGACACAGAAAGACAAATAATTGAGTTCAGGCAGTCAGTTGTATCACTTGTCTTTCCATTGTTCATTGATTTGCTTGAGCGGGCACCAGTAACAAGCCCATACATCCTGCCACAAGCAAGTGTAGCCCAGGGCATCTGTTAGCTCCAGGAACACCAAGAGTCTCAAACCATTCCTTCAGGTCATGGGAATGAAGTCTATAATTGTTACTGATTTTTGGCATATCAAATACGACCACGCCCCCAGCCGCCACACTGTATACAGTTCTAGGCGGTTCTAGCTGTGGCCCATCATCCCAGTTGAGCCTAGCAAGAAGCCAGAGGAACCCCCCACACCATGAGGTCAACATTCTCAACATCTGGACTCCACAACATTCTCAACATCTGGACTCCACAGCTCCTCAGAGCTCCACCTAAGAGAAAAGCCAATCTCCCCCCATTGCGGTTCATCAGTAAATGCACGAGATGAGGCCTTCCACTGAGAGTACCACCCTCCACGGCAGAGCCTGGCAAGCTACCTGTGTTGTATTTGATGTGCCAGTTCAGGCAGTAAAAACCGGAAATGAACATGCGCAACAGAGTCAGATATACAAGAAAAGCCTAAGAACAATAGTGTAGTCATGTACCAGCGGCAGCAACTCATTAAGGTTTTAGGGAAGGGCACGAGGCCAGTAGGAACAGACTTAGGTGTAGGTGTGTGAAAACCAGCAAAAGCATCCTACAGAGCACCAAGACATTCAATGGTCTGTTTTCTCAGTGAAGTCAGGGAAGAAGTTTCTCTTTTTTGTCCTCCAAAAACAACTCTGCAGTGAGGCGTTCACTGGAACCACTCACCTACACATGGGTGAAGAAT
>JAJIBD010009196.1:0-31370 GCA_021461705.1 Cryptotis parvus
ACACTCTCATTCATTCAGAGACCTGGGGCGCATGACCTATTTTTACTAACATTCTCGCTCTCCTCCCTTCTGACCTCTCTGTGCAGACATGCTCGGTTATGCTGAGGACAGCACAGGTCACTCTCTTTTCCTGCCTTGATCTGTGCAGAATCCTGCTTTATTTTCACCCACTTAGAAGCCTGATGAATAGGGACAGAGAATGGCAAAGCGCTACTAGAAAAGTGGTTGAGAGCACACATTCTGAAAGAAGAATTTTGAATTTAAATTTTGTTCATTAATACTATGATTTTGTGAAAGTTAAAGGAGAGCAGATAGTTCATTCAATAGTTCATTCTGTCTGTGGCCAGGCAGAATTTTCTCTGGTCTTATTTCAGGGCACTCCTTCTTATCCAGCTTTGAATTCCAATATTCTGCCTTCGCTTCAGGCTTTGATAACTGCAAATCAAAATGTTTAAGTGTCATTGCTCAAAACTTTTGAGTATCTTTGTTCAAAATGTATCATTTATGAATTTTTCTGGTTTTAAGAACAACTCTGACAACATGGTAATATGTTGCAATTAATGAGAAGTCCTTAAACAAAAATGGGGCCGGAGCAATAGCACAGTGAGTAGGGCATTTGCTTGCACGCTGCTGACCTGGGTTCGATCCCCGGCATCCCATATGGTCCCCGATCACCACCAGGAGTAATTCCTGAGCAAAGAGCCAGGAGTAACCCCTGAGCGTCACTGGGTGTGACCCAAAAAGCAAAAAGAAAGAAAAAAATTTTTTCAACAAAACATTTAAGCAAAATTTTATTATCAAGTGCCCTCTGTATACTATGCAGTCTGCATGGCTGTATTTTGTCTATGTATTTACTAACTCCCATCAGCTATTTTGCCTTAATGTTTTCCCCACTTTGTCTCTTTAATCAAATCTTCCTGGTGGTGACATTTGCAGTAGCTTCTTATGGCATTACGGTGTCTAACATTTATCAAGCACCAAGGAAACCCCAGCAAATGCGGAGAGGGCACAAAAATATGAAACTAAATATTGAAAGGAGAACTGGATTGGTTTTGACAGGCTGTATCAAATAGTTAAAGAAAAAAAAAAAAGAGGAAGGGAGGGACCTAAGAAAGATGAGCAAAGAATGAGGGAAATACATAGACCCTAGACGTCTAGTTGTTGAATCGAAAGCAGAATTCAGAAAGGAGGAAAAAGAAAGTCCTGTATTTACCTTTTTGATCAGTGCCTCAGATACAAACAAAATGTCATTTAACCTACTAAGAGTCTTTCGGACAGTGTGTATTTAATGTGATGAGATTAACTAGAAAACTTGGTCTGGTTTCATTTTTACTTAGGTTAAGTTTTCGTTTTGTACATTTTCCTCCCTGTATTTCATTTTCTTTTCAGCGCACTCCACCCCTCACTTCTCGTCGCTCTCTTTCAGCATTATCTCTTACATGACTTGGTATTCAGTTCACATTTGCTTTCTCAGACTTTAGGAAGTCAACACTCAGATGCAAATGGAGTTCTGTGCCTGCCAAAGAGCTAAATAGAAAGACACTTTCTTTCTACACCTTCCATCTTTGGAGCTTTGGGTCCTGCTCTTTCACTCTTTGCTAAATAGTAAATGGGGAGATTGTTGTTGAGATGAACACCCATGCATTTGCATTACTGATCTTGCTTGCCCCGTCCTAGTTCTAAAGAGTCTTTACAGTTTTCTTATCAGCCAAGGGATCGCCTTGCATTCCTTTGATGATGTTTCCCAGCTGATATTCTAGAACTCGCACAGCAGCTATTCATACCCTTGTGAAATAAGTGGCTCTTGCCCTGTAATCCTGTTGATTTGTACACATTAAGCATTAATTACAGAGTAAAGGGGATGGGGAGTGAAGAAACAGTGCAGAAATACCCACTGCTCCAAGGCCTCCGTCAATAGAGACCTGTGGGAATACATTTATATTGTAATTGTTTTCCTGTTATCAGCCACCTAAAATTTTTGTATGTTTGTTCTTGTTTGGGGCCAGACCCATGTCATTCTCATTGCTCAGGAGTCTCTCCCAACAGTGCTCAGGGGAACGTGCAGTGCTGGGGATTGAACCTGGAGTTCCAATATGCAGATTATGTAGTAGCTCTTTAAGCTACTCCCTAAACTCATAAACTCTTAAACCCCTAAACTCTTCCAAAAGGTTTGTCTTTGTTTGGTTGGTTTGGGGGCCACATCTGGCGGTACTCAGAGCTTTCTCTTGACTGTGCACTAGGGTTCTCTCTGGCGGTGCTCAGAGGACCATATAGGTTGCCAGGGATTGAACCTGGGTTAAGTCAGACATCTTACCCACTGTATTACTGCTCTTTCCTGACACTTAATTTTATTTTTTAAAAAATAATCTTCAATAATTCCAACTGAGCACAATAGGCCTCTGTTAATAATAGTTCACACAATTGAGAAGTATTATTATGAGTTTTATATTATTATGAGTTTTAATAATAATATTATTATTATGAGTACTTGAGGGTTCAAGTACCTCAGGCCCAAAAAAGCATTCGGAACTTATTGTGCACATGGTCAGCCCTGTTTGACCGCAGCACTGCATCTGGTTCAGGAGTGATCTTACCTTCAGGACTGATCCCTAGCAAGAGGACTGTGTCCCCTCAGAAAGAGAACTAAACAGTGAATAATAATCTAAACAATATGTAAATAAGACAGTGTCAGGCGAGTACAAATGCTGTGACTAAGGAGCAGCTATAATCACCAAGAGAACCACTATCGTGTCGCACCAGTATTAAGATCTTCTAACTGGAATCCTTCCCTTTACCTATTCCTTCCACCTTCTTCTATCCATGGCAGAGTTTTCTCTTAGAATCTGCCCACTTAGAATGTGTCTCTTCTGCAGACACGACCAGGCGCACTATCTGAGAGTGAACCCTGGGATGCTTCCAGTTGTACAGACTGCGCTCTGGTCCTCATCATTCTTATCCTCACGTATCACAGTTTGCTCGCTCTGCTGTCGGCTCACCGCCCTCCCTCACGGATTGCCCTCACAGCCATGGCACTAGCTGCTCCCTCTGCCAACAGGTCTCTTCCCCTGGGTATTGGCCCCCTGAAACTTGTTCCAAGTTTGAGAAAGGTCAAGGACCACTTTGGTGACGTCTAACTTGGTCACCCTGTTTAGGATTGTTCCTTGACCCTCTGGCCTTGGCAGACCTGAGCCCTGTCTTGCTTTAGTTCCCCCTTAAACTTTCAATGGATTTACTTATTGTGGAATGTTTATGGTTAATAATTTTGTTCTCTCCTCTAAAATTTAAGCTCCATAGAATAAGGAGCTTTGTTTCCGTTCCCCAGCTGCCAAGGGCTTTTTGTTTCCCCAAGTACTGAGATTGCCACAAAGTACAACACAAATATTTGTTAATTATGAATTAAGTTGAAACTGCACTTCAGTTAGCCTGTCTAAATCCATGTATTTAAAAATCATCTTGCTAAAAGGAAAAGGAAAAGAGGGATCAGGGCTGTGACTTGGTGGTGGAGCTCGTGCCTTGGGTGTGAGAGGCTCTGGGCTGTCTCTGCGGGGTGGATGGACGGGTGGAGAGAAAAGGGTTACTTCCATGTGAAGGAAAAGATCAAGGAACTTCCTTTGTAGTAAGGAAACAAGAATGTTGACAGTGAACTAACTCGGAACTAAAGTGTGTGGTAAGTGTTTTAACTGTCTGGGATAAGGGAAAGGGGTGGAACTTCAGTGGGTCTTAAAGGACCAGTAGGGTCTTTACTGCTAAAGCAGTGAAAAAACTATCCTGGACTAAGTAGGGGAGACAAGTGAGACCTAGAGATGGTGAAGGCATCAGTCAGGGAGTAACTGAGGAGGAGCTAGGCTTGGATTGGAACCACGTTTCAGCACCTGTCTATTAAAGTTGGATGTCTCCAACAGGCTTCGTTCTTGTTACGGGTCACACCCCACAGCGCTGAGGGAGCTGTTTCTGGCTTTCTGCTCAAGAATGACCCCTGGCACTTCCCAGGGATCGTGAGTGGTGCCGGGTGTTCAGCCAGGTTCAGTGAGGTTCAAAGGCAAAGCCTCTTTACACTGTGCTATTACTCCAGACTCGCTAGCTTGTTTGGGTCACACGGAGATGCTCAGGGGGTTACTCCTGCCTCTGCACTCAGGAATTACTCCTGGTGGTTCTTGGGGGACCATCTGGGATGCGGGGATTGAACCCACGTCAGCTGCATGCAAGGCAAAAGCCCTCCCGCTGTACTGTCACTCCGGCTCTCTACTGTATTTTTGACTAGCAAAATGGTGCTATTAATTCTCTCTATAGTTAAACACCTTAGGATAAAACTTGCCTATGTATTAGTCACATTCTTTTGAATATTATTTAGTTTGGGTCTTCTACACTTTCTCTACCACACAAAGTTCATAAAAGAGCGTGGAGCTATCACGAGTTAGTTGCTCTAAGATTGTTTGCTTTTTGGAGAGGGGGTGGCCACGTCTGGGTGGTGCTCCTGGGTGAATGTACAGTACCTGTGGTCAGACTCAGGGCGCTGGACATGCAAGGCCTATGCTTAGCCTCCGGACTACTTCCTCAGCCCAAGAAACAAGACTTTCCTTTTTAAAAGTAATTTAATATTGATTCTATTGAAAACCTGATCTTCCCCCTTTAAGTTTCATCAGTAAATGCTCGGGTTGAGAGCCTTGTGCTGAGACTATACCACCTACACGGTTAGCCTGGCAAGCTACTCGTGTTTTATTTACTTTTTATGCCAAAGACTAGTAATTATTATGGACCTCAGTTCCATGACCTGAAGAATGGTTTCGGGCTCCTCTTGTCCCTGGAGCAAGTAGATGCTCTTGGGTTGCACTTGCTTGTGACAGGACTAATGGAGATGTTACCAGTGTCCACTCGAGCAAATCAATGAACAATGGGAAGACAGTGATACAGTGATTGATTCTTTATATTTAAACTCATATATTACCTGGGAAAGATTTAGATTCCCTTGGGGGCCACACGTGGAGGGTCTCAGCGACGGTCTGCGGTGCTGGGAATCAAACCTGGGCCGGCCACATGCACAGCAGGAGCTTCAACCCTGCACTAACTCTCTGGACCCAGATTCAGAGACTTTTGAAAAAGGCAATTCCCAGGAATAAGCAATGCAGAAACAGTCTGAGGCAACTTCCAACAAAGGTAAACTGCTCTAACATGTATGCTGCAGTCTGCGTGGACGCCTGCCCTCTCTGCCAGTGGCAAAGCAAAGGTAGAGTGACTAAGATGCCGAGGTATCCTTTCAGCTTCAGAGTGAAGCACGGTTTTTAGGAGCTTTTTTTACTTTCTTTTTTTTAATTTAAAAAAAAGTCTCCAGTACTGCTAGTAATGATTATTAGTGCACAGAATTCCAATACCAGGGAGTCCCATCTCCCCTGCCCCCGGACCCCAGCCTCTCGCTCTCATTCCCGACCCAGCTCAGTTGTGTGAATCACTTCCCCCACTACGTTGCCTTTGGATATTTGTTACTACCTTTTTGTAAAACACTCCTGTGTGGGATTTCAGGTTTGAAATCCTAACTTCCGGCAACCAGGCATCTCTGAAAGTTCCAGGTCAACGGTGCCTGAGATTTTAGAATTCTTAGACTCCTGTTTTCTTGATTGACACACAACTTTTCACTGAACATAAATTTTTTCTTTCTTTTCGTTCTTTCTTTCCTTCCTTCCTTCCTTCCTTCCTTCCTTCCTTCCTTCCTTCCTTCCTTCCTTCCTTCCTTCCTTCCTTCCTTCCTTCCTTCCTTCCTTCCTTCCTTCCTTCCCTTCCTTCCTTCCTTCCTTCCTTCCTTCCTTCCTCCTCCTTCCTTCCTTCCTTCCTTCCTTCTTTCTTTCTTTTCCTTTTTTTTTGCTTTTTTTGGGTCACACCCGGCAATGCTCAGGGGTTACTCCTGGCTTTTTGCTCAGGAATTACTCCTGGCAATGCTCGGGGACCATATGGGATGCTAGGGATCGAACCCAGGTTGGCTGTGTGCAAGGCAAACACCCTCCCAGTTGTTCTGTTGCTCCAGACCCTGGACAAAGTTCTTTTTGGGGGTCACACCCGGCAATGCTCAGGGGTTACTCCTGGCTCTGCACTCAGGAATTACTCCTGGCGGTGCTCGGGGATCATATGGGATGCTGGGGATCGAACCGGGACGGCCGCATGCAAGGCAAACGCGCCCTACCCGCTGTGCTATTGCTCCGGCCCTCTGGACAAAATTCTTAATGATGATATTCTTTCTTTCTCCTCTCTCTTTTCATCTTTTTTTCCCTTTCTCCCTCCCCCTCTCTCTCACACATACACACACACACACCACATTGTTTAAAAAACAAAGTGAAAAGACAAGAAAGTTTAAAATGGTGGACTTGACCACCTGATTTTGCCCTAAGTCACACAAGTCAAAGTGATTAAGCAGTTTGTATTCAGGAATGATGTAAGCCAGCTAGAATTATTATTTTTCTTTTCTTTGGGGTGAGGGGGGGGTTGGGAGGCACATTTAGTAGTGCCCAGGGCTTATTCTCATCTCTGTGCTCAGGGGATCACTCCCGGAAGGGCACAGGGGACCTTATGTAGTGCCCAGGATTGAACCCCTGTCAGCCGCATGCAAGGCAAATGCCCTACCCACTCACTCTCTGGTTTCAGTTCCTACGAATTCATCAAGATATTTCTATTTCTGATCAGTTTATAAAATGATTTAAGCATAAACTGTCACGATTAAAAGACTGGACTGGAAGGTTAGATGTCTAGATTTAAAATCCAGCACTGCCGTTCACTCTGTGAAGTGGATCTCAGCTTTTCCTTTATCAGTAGAAGGAAATCAATGATAGTAATTATCCTGAAGCATCCTGTCAAGGCTTAGATGAGGTCGCGCACAGTGCCTGGCACAGACAGAGCATTGACTAAATGTCGTAAGTTGGCTGGTCTTGCTTACGTTAAACTACCAGTGAAAATAACTTTTCTATCTTTAATGCCTGGAATATGTAAAATAAATGTTTGTTGAATTTTCCTTTTTCAATAATAGTTTTTCTAAAATTTGTCTTTTTGTTTACCTTTGCTGGTTTTTATTTTTCCGTGGTGCTCTGGACATATCCCTAGCTCTGAGTTCAGAGATGGCTCCTGCCCCTTCTTGGGGGACCTATGGAGCATTAGGGATTGAACCTGAGCCAGCTGTGTGCAAGGCAGGTGTACCGTTGCTCCGTCCCCTAAAATTTGTCTTTGGGTAGGGATGAAGGGGTGGGGGGCACACCTGGCTGTTTTCAGGGCTCACTGTTCCTGCTCTTACCGTTCCCAGAGCTCAGGGATCACTCCTGGCAGTGCTGAGACCTTATATGGTGCTGGGGGCAAACCCAGGTTGGGTGGATGCAAGCCTTACTTGCTCTAAAATCACTCATTTATTAAAAGCAAAAATGAATGTCCTTTAAAACAGTAATGAAACAATGAATAAAATCTTTAAACCAACATAAAGGATATTTTGACTATTTTGAACTTTCTGATAATGTGTTAAGTTCATTCAAATAATATTTTGAACTTTCTGATATTTTGAACTCTTCTCGAGCAGATTCTGAGCTGCTGAATGTCCAGGCACTAATGATGACTGAGCACCCCTGGGCCCTCCAAAGCACTCTTCCACCGCCCTAGGCAGCTATGACCCCTGATCACTCCAGCTTATTCTTCTTTTTTTTTTTTTTTTTTTTTTTTGGGTCACACCCGGCAATGCTCAGGGGGTTTTTCCTGGCTCTGCACTCAGGAATTACTCCTGGCGGTGCCCGGGACCATATGGGATGCTGAGGATCGAACCCGGGCCGGCACAGGCGGGCCGCGGCAAGGCAAATGCCCTACCCGCTGGGCTATCGCTCCGCCCCTTATTCTTCTAATGGGTGAGATTTACCTGACAACTTACACCTTTTGTTTGTGCTGAGTATATAAGAGATGTTTGTGTCCCCTTGTACAGGAACGTAAAAGAAAAAGCTTAACCTCAGCTTAAAAAGAGCCAGGTGGAGCCGGAGCGATAGTCCAGCGAGTAGGGCTTTTGCCTTGCGCGCAGCTGGCCCATGCTGGCCCGGTTCAATCCCCGGCATCCCATATGGTCCCCAGCGCACAGCCAGGAGTAATTCCTGAGTGCAGAGCCAGGAGAAACCCCTGAGCTTCGCTGGGTGTGATAAAAAAAAAAAGAGCCGGGAAAGGTTTTCTGAAGTGGCTGATTCTTGAATAACTTGAATAACTTCAAGTTATTCAGGGAGAAAGAAGTATTTCCAATACGTGCTCCTTGATTTATCAGGGAAGTTCCCTGAGATAGCTGGGCTCGCGTGCGTGAGGCCCGGAGTTTCTGAGCTGCAAGGTTCCAGGGCAGAAAAGGAGCATATATTATGAAAGACAGGAACTTCATTTGCCTTCTCTCTACAAGGAGCTTGGGTTACAGATCCTGTACCTGATTGGATTAAAGGCTTTTAAACTCCAGAGTGGCATGGTCACATTTTACTTCGGGCTCGAAAGTACTGCTGATAATAAAGAGAACGTAAACAGCTTAAATTTTTTAATATCTTGATTTATTTTGAATTGAATCACCATGGGATACACAGTTACAAGGTTGTTCATGATTACGTTTCACTCATACAGTGTCTCAACACTCCCTTCACCAGTGTACATTTACTACCCGTTTCCCCAGTTACCCTTCAACCCTCCAACACATGCCTACTTCTATGGTAGATACTTTCTCTCTCTCTCTCTCTCTCTCTCTCTATCTATCTATCTATCTATCTATCTATCTATCTATCTATCTATCTATCTCTCTCTCTCTCACACACAGAGCAATAAAGACTTATATTGTGTGGTATATAGAGAGGAAAAAGTTCATCTAGTTTCTAAATTTCCAAGTAAATCGTTCAAGGGTGAGTTACTTTAAACATCTGAGGGCCGGAGTGATAGCCCAGCGGGTAGGGCGTTTGCCTTGCATGCGGCCGGCCTGTGCTGGCCCGGGTTCGATCCCCGGCATCCCATATGGTCCCCAAGCACCGCCAAGAGTGATTCCTGAGTGCAGAGCCAGGAGTAACCCCCTGAGCATCGCCGGGTGTGACTCAAAAAAAAAAAAAAAAAAAAAAATCTGAAAATAACTGAAATCACTTATGTCTTCTGAAATTTATACAATTGAGCTCATTTTCAGAGGCAGTATTATTGACAGAGCAAAAGAGTATAAAAAGGTCTTTGGGGGCCGGAGTGATAGTCCAGTGGATAGGGCGTTTGCCTTGCATGCAGCCAACATGGGTTCGATCCCTGGCATCCCATATGGTCCCCGAGCACCGCCAGGAGTAATTCCTGAGTGCAGAGCCAGGAGTAGCCCCTGAGCATCTCCGGTGTGACCCAAAAAGCAAAAAAAAAAAAAAGTCTTTGGAACAGTTATTGGGTAAAGATGTAACCGTGAGAGTCAGGGAAATTCTCAGTGGTCCGAATTGCTTTACGTGTAGGAGGCCAGGTCAGTGTTGCGCCGTCCCGATACTGCTGGGAACCTCCAGCTGAGGCCCCTAAACCAAAAGAAAACTATAAGAATAAAATTGGGGCCAGAGATAGAGAGGACAGAGGGTAGGGCAGTCGCCTTGTAAATAATTGACCTGGGTTCAGTCCCTGGTGCCTTGTACAGTCCCTGAGCACCACTAGGAGTAATTCCTGAGCACAGAGCCAGGAGTAAGCCCTGAACACAACTGGGTATAGTCCAAAAAAGCAAAATTAAAACAACTTTTTTTATAAATTAAAATATTTTATATGGAATTTTATAAGGTATTATCAAATAACTTTATTTGTGTGTATATGTTTGATTGAATGAAACTCAAGAAATAAATTGTAGGCTGCTTCTTTGGATTATCGAGGAAAAACAAATGGAAAGAAAAAGATTATCAAAGGATTGGTATTTCAGCTACCTGAAAAAAGAATACACCTTAACTCCTAAGTTAATTATTATTGGAAAATTGTTTAAGTTAAAAAAAAACTTTCTTAAGCAAACTGTCTTGACTTATTAGGGTTCCTGAAACAAAGTCTCACTGGCTGGGTGGCTGAAACGACACTTTATTTTCTCCTGTGCCTGGAAAGTGGTCAGTTATGTTCTGGCACGGTGAATGGCTGTTTTCTCATTATGATCATCCGGCCTTTCTTCCTCACTGGGGGCTGGGGGCAGAGGACTGGGATTGGGACGCATCTTTCTCCTCGCAGGCCACTAATCCTGCTGAATCCAAGCCTTCCCCTTATTATGTCATTGAACCTTAATTACCTCCTGCAGGCCCTCTCCGCAATCAAATTGGGGATTAGAGGCTCAAAAAATAATTTGAGGGAAATGTTGAGGCAGGGTAGATCTTTTTACTCAAGAAGTAGAAGTTTAACTATATATTATTTAGTTTTTAACTGTTTGGGGTCCCTCCATCTGGTTGTGTGTGTAAGGAGAAATTTCATCGTCAGGGTATGAGATACAGAGAACTTACGTGAGGCAGGGAAAAGTACTTGCCAATGACTAGAACATGCCACATAGTCCCGCACTAATTATGCGGGTTGTTTGCAAAGTTCATTGGGTTCTGTTTTTCCTGAGCCTGGCAATGTAGAGCAGGAAGTGAAAAGTCATAAATTCAGTGCTTTCATATGTTTGGTGATCTGTGGCAGGTATAGTTTGCAGAAGCTAAAGGTGCTATGTCTTGTCTTTTTTACTCCTCTCATTTGAATTTGCAGTAATTAAAATGAGGATTACTGGTAATTTTAGTCATATTGAACGCCTCGGGGCATTTTGTGTGGATGTGTAAATCTAAATAAAAGATTTTAAAACTGACCTGCATGGGCCGGAGCGATAGCCCAGCGGTAGGGCGTTTGCCTTGCACGTGGCCGGCCTGTGCCGCCCGGGTTCGATCCCCGGCATCCCATATGGTCCCCCGAGCACCGCTAGGAATAATTCCTGAGCAAAGAGCCAGGAGTAACCCCTGAGCATTGCCGGGTGTGACCCAAAAAAAGCAAAAAAAAAAAAAACTGACCTGCATGCTGAAATAGTAGTTTAAAGTTGAAATAAACTTATAAATTGTCGAAATACTAAAACTTAGGAAATTAGTAACTAGGCCAGTGCTGCATAGCCATTTAGAGACCAAATATGGTCCTCGGTCCTAAGGCTTGTCTTCCAGGATATACTAAGATAATACCCAACTGGCAAGCATTCTGTGGTCAGTAATTCAGTCTAGGATGTAAAGGCTCAATATAGAGTCATTACTAGTAACTACTTAGAAGCGAGCTAAGCTTTATGGTTCTTTCTTAGATCCATTCCAAATCTAAAATTCTCATTGTAGGGGCCGGAGCGATAGCCCATAGCCCAGCGGGTAGGGTGTTTGCCTCGCACGCGGCTGGCCTGTGCCGGCCTGGGTTCGATCCCCCGGTATCCCATATGGTCCCCGAGCACCGCCAGGAGTAATTCCTGAGTGCAGAGCCAGGAGAAACCCCTGAGCATTGCCAGGTGTGACCCAAAAAAAAAAAAAAAAAAAAAAAAAATAAATAAATAAAATAAAATAAAATTCTCATTGTAAAAGAATGAATTTTGGAAAAATATATATTAATATATCAAATTATCAGTTCATTTCATAATTGTGTCATTCATATTTTCTCTTTTAAATGTATTTCCATAGATAGAAAGAAGACCTTTGCAAATATATAATTGACTTAAAGCAGAACTCAGTTTTATAAATATAAATTTTATTTCTGGTAGCATTCTTTTGATTGCTCTCATAATTCATTAGATTTAGGAACCTTATTTTAATGCCTTAAATATATACAAAAATGGAATGCTTGTCTACTTGTAGATGTATAATAGTGCTTATTTGGCATTCATTATGAAATTAAACTTTGGAATGTTTCCCTAAGATTGTTTCTGTTTGTTTGGGTTGGGTTTCTTGGGCCACACCGGTGGTGTTCAGTTACTCTGTGCTCACGTCATGATCACTCCTGACAGTGCTCAGAGAGACCATATGTGCTGTTGGGATCAAACCAGGGTCAATCTCATGCAAGTTAGGTGCCTTAAGGCCTGTTCTATCTCTCTGGCCCTTTCCTATGGTTTTATTCTCTTTCTCTCTGCATTCTTTCCAGAGAGAGTTAACATCGTTCCTGTGGGGTTTGGGGATTTTTTTTTTTTTGCTTTTTGAGTCACACCCAGGAATGCTCAGGGGTTACTCCTGACTCTGTACTCAGGAATTACTCCTGGTGGTGCTTGGGGACCATTTGGGATGCTGGAGATCAAACCAGGGCTGGCTGCATGCAAGACAAATGCCCTACCCACTGTAAACCAAAAAGCCTTTTGGTGTTTTAGTTTGTTTTGGGATAAAATTATGTAGAAAAAATGAAACTCCCGTAATAGCTGAAGCCATTCTGAGAGAAAAAAAAGAAATTGAGAGGTGTAATTATACTTTAGATTTATACTATAAAGACTTTAGATTATACTACAAAGCCATAATGATCAAAACAGAATGGTACTAGGATAAGGATGGACTGTCAGATCAGTGGATTGGAATCAAGAGTCTAGAAATAAGCCTTTTGATCTATGGGCAATTAACTTTTGAAAGGGGTATTGGGTGTATGAAGTGAAACAAGGAAAGTCTTGCTAATTTAGGCAGCTTGATTCAGAAAAAGGTATTCTGGAATGGGATATTAAAAGATTTTATTTTATTTTAGATGATACTAGTTGTTATTGATAGTTAACTTTCCTTAGATTCAGTTTCCAAAAAAATAAAATAATGAAAAAGTTGGAGAACCTGATCTTTGTAATTCTTTCCAGTGTGAAACATTTTACTTCCTACTCTCTTCATGAAGTCACGGGGGCTTTTCAAACTGGGTAGCTTTAGGCTTATTCTTGCAGGAGTGTGACTAAAACACCTAAAATCTTTCATGATCAGTTTTCCTGAAGGTTTCTGGGAAAAGGGAAATTAAAGGAAATATTTATATTTTATTCACTATCAATGTTCTTCTTTATATTAAATTAGAATGTCTGTGAAAAATAATTTATTTGATTATCTTTGTTGTCAGATTTCCATCTCTTAGAATAATGAGGGAAGAAAATTGTTTCAGTTGTACATCTCTGATGAAATCTTCCACTAGAAGCTTAGCTGGATTGTTCAGTTGGCCCAAGGGCCTAAGACTTGAAATTCTACATTCTTGGCACAGTTTTATGTTCTCACTACATGAATGTAATACCTGGGGTTGTAGGAGGTCAGGGAGGAGGGGAAATTCTTTATGTGTAACCTGCATCTTCTACGATCGGTTGTGGTGGTGTATTTCTCAGTGCTGTTCCTGATTCTCTCCTCAGGGGTCATTTCCAGGCCTGCTCAGGAGAAAATATGGTGGCAGAGATAATTAGAGCCTGAATGCTTGCAAAGAATGTGATCAGACATTGGGCTATTTCTGATAATTTTTTATTTTACTTTTTTGGATCACACCCAGCAAAGCTCAGGGGTTACTCTTGGCTTTGCACTCAGGAATTACTCCTGGTGGTACACTCGGGGTACCATATGGGATGCCAGGGATCAAACCCTTAAAATCAGAGGGAAAGGCAAAAATTATAGGAACATAAAGTTAGGGGCAGACAAGAGTCCGGCAGGTAGGGTACTTGCCTTGCACGCAGCTGACCCAGTCTTGATTCCCCAGCACCCCATATGGTCCCCTGAGTATTGCCAGGAGTGAGCCCTGAGCACAGAGCTAGGAGTAAGCCACTAGCTGTGGCCCACTACAAACATGGGAGAATAGTAGCAGAGCCTTAGTAAGGAAATGTGAAATGGAGAGAGGTGTTTTTGTTTCCCTATGCCTCTTCCTCAAGGTCTTTATCTTCAGAGCTAGTTATATATCAAAAGAGTATTTGATATATAAATTCTATATTTCAAATCGTTTTGTCCTTTGACCCAATAGTTCTGCTTCTAGAAATCCATTCTAACAGAACCCTGCTACACATGCATACAATAGATATGGCATAAAGGTCTTCGAACCCGGCGAGTCCCCCTTATTTTCCCTTTGTTACCATGGCTCGTGCCGTGTCTGGAGTTGCCCCCTTGATTGTGCTGCTCCTGTGAGTGGTTGTGCTTTCTGGGCGTGGCCCACTTCATTGCCATGCCCGCACTCACTTGGTTGGGATCCCCTGGAGACCCCTAAAACAAGATAAGTTAACAGAGCTAGTTCATTCAGAGTCTTTTGTTGACTTACTTTACCAGATCATTGTAAGATGTATGTAATCTAGTGTTAATTTTGTGGTCTAAAGTATTCACTGATCAAGCTGATTCCTTAGTGGACCAACCTTTTGTCAATGAAGTGTGGAGATAAATCCGTGATGTTTAGGGGAAGCGCCGCTGACCAGCTCTCAGCTTTAGAACTTCTGGCACCTGACGTCCTTGTGGTCCAGCTGCATGTCCCAGACCTCCAGGAACGAGCCTTGCCTGGAGCCAGCGAGATGGGGGCAGCCATCCGAGCTTGTTGACCAGAGATACGCACCATGTGGGGTCATGACTGCTCAGCTCCCTAGGCATGTAGAGCTGTTCAAAAGCTCAGCCATGTTTGTTCATGGAGACACAGAGCCCTGCTTAAGGGTCCCAGCAAATACAGAGGAATTAAAGGAGAACTAAGTGGAGAAAAAAAATGAAACAAGATAAGTTTTAGTAGCTCCACAAAGGGTTGAACATAGCCTTCATTTCAGACTGTGGAAAAGCATATGGCTATGGCTCTTCCATAGGTAGTCATGAAGGATCAGAGCTGAAAATGCCACACAAGAAGAGAGTGGGGTCATGATGGGATGGGCTGGAGATAACCGAAGGGCATTGGTGGACGGTGTTAGGCCCTCTGTTGGTGGTAAAAGGTGGTAACTGAACAGCAAAACCTTTAACACTACTGTAAACGAAACCAAACACATGATGATTTAAGTGGCTAATTTTGTTTTGTTTTGAGGCCATACCTAGCTGTGCTCAGCGTTTACTCCTGGTTGAGCACTCAGGGACTGTGCCTGGTGGTGCTTGGGGCTATATCTGATGCCAGGGATTCAGCCAGGGCCAACTGAGTGTAAGACAAGCTCTCAGATGCAAGCCCTCTGCATCTCTGCAGCTAATTGTTTCAGAGGTACACACTGACAATCATGGAATGATTTTTGTGAATAGCGTTTAATGAAAAATGCTTACAATTAAGAGGTAGATAAATTGCACTATGGAAATATGTATGTGTGTGTGTGTGTGATCTCAGCTGTCTAACAGAAGAAATATGGGCATAATAAATATGTGCCTAAAAAAAGAGTGACTGATTCGTAACAGAACTTGTCCAGAGTAAGTTTATTAAAAAAATAAATTGTAACAGTGCTTGTATTTCCCAAGTTTCCTACATTGGATGTATCTTTTTAAAAAATTGAGGCATCATAATGTATACTATCATGATAGAGTTTCATGCATACTTTTCACTACCGCACCCTTCACCCGAGTCTCTTACCCCACGGGCTCCCACCCACCCCCATGGCTCCTCCTACCGCCCTGGATAAACTCAGTTCCATAGACCAGCTCACAGGTTCTGTTGCCTTTGCCGTTGTTATTCCCTTACTGTTCCCTGTATCCTGCCTTTGAGAGATGGTGCTCTTTATCCATCCCTCTCCTTCTGACTAACTTTATTCAGCACGGTCACCTACTGTTCCACCCAGGTAGCAACAGATTGCGTGATTTTATCTTTGCTTATAGCTGAGTAGTATTCCGTTGTG
Source organism: Cryptotis parvus (assembly GCA_021461705.1). Lineage (NCBI taxonomy): Eukaryota > Metazoa > Chordata > Mammalia > Eulipotyphla > Soricidae > Cryptotis > Cryptotis parvus. The sequence goes on from JAJIBD010009196.1 coordinate 15,713, forward strand.
CATATATACACCACACTTTATCCAGGCCAGAAGTTCTTTTTTTTTTTTTTAAGTATTTTATTATACCACCGTGAGATATACAAATAAAAAGATATACAATTAAAAAGTTCATGTTTGGGTTTTGGTCATACAGTGTTTCAGCACCCGTCCCTCCACCAGTGCCCATCTCCCACCACCAACATCCCCGGTTCCCTCCCCCTTCCCCAGCCCTGCTCCATGGCAGGTTCTTTATTTCTTTCCCTTTCTCTCTCTTTCTCTTTTCCTTCCCTTCCAGACTATGGATTACAGAACATACATTAAAAGGTTGTCATGTGTATCCTTTTGCCTCTATTTAATGCTCAGTTCTAGGTTGGCATTAGTACCCTCGACTATTATTAGCACCCTGTTCCATTTTCTGTCTTACCTAAACTCTGACTCCCACACGTTTGTGATGATCTCCACCTTTGACAAGACCTCCTGATATATGTTTCACTTGACCTTGGATATTGGTATCATAATATGTACATATATATTTATGCCATGCAAATAAATGCAGTCATTCTGTATCTGTCTCTCTCCTTCTGGCTAATTTCGCTCAACATAATCTTCTCCATGTCCATCCATTTATAGGCAAATTTTATAACTTCATTTTTCCTAACAGCTGCATAGTATTCCATTGTGTAGATGTACCAAAGCTTCTTTATCCAGTCATCTATTTTCGGGCACTCTGGTTGCTTCCAGATTCTGGCTATTGTGAATAATGCTGCTATGAACATAAAAGTAGGGATGGTGTTTCCGCTGCGTATTTTTGGTTTCCCAGAGTAGATTTCCAGGAGTGGTATGGCTGGGTCAAATGGGAGTTCAATTTCTAGTCTTTGGAGGAAAGTCCATATTGTTTTCCAGAAAGGCTGTACCAGCCGGCATTCCCACCAACAATGGATGAGTGTCCCCTTTTCCCCACATCCACGCCAGCACTTGTTGTTCTTGCTCTTTTGAATATGTGCCAGTCTCTGTGGTGTAAAGTGGTATCTCATTGTTGTTTTGATTTGCATCTCTCTGATGATTAGTGATGATGAGCATTTTTTCATATGTTTTTTATCCAGGCCAGAAGTTCTTGGTCACTTGGGCTGGTCCCAGATTTTGGCTATTATGAATAGTACTACACTGAACGTAGGAATGCAAATGTCTCTTTGAAATGGTGTTTTGGGGCTCTTGGGGTACATGCCAAGAAGTAAAAAGAGCTGTATCATATGGAAGCTTAATTCATAGGTTTTGGTTTGGGTTTTGAGAAAAGCCCATATTTTTCAGAGGTTAAACAAGTTGACACTCACACCAACAGTGGGTGAGGGTCACTATCACTATCACTATCACTATCTTCCTGTTCATCATCTACTTGCTAGAGCGGGCACCAGTAATATCTCCATATGTCCTGTCTCATGCTAGTAGAACCCAAAGGCATCCGCTTGCTCCAGGAACATAAAGAGCCTCAAATCATTATATTAGGTCATGGGAATGACCTAATATAAATGTTACTGGTATTTGGCATATCAAATACGACACGAGCAGCTTGCCAGGCTTGCCATGCGGGTTGCATACTCTTGTAGTCACCTCTGAATAAAGCATTTATTGATGAACCACATGGCCGCTAGCGGCCGCGCGAGCCAGGCTGTGATAGTCTGGTCTGCTGGGTGGACTTGTGACGAGAGGGAAGTTCGGATGTGGAAGATGGCAGCCCCCATGGAGTCGGGGGTCGTCTGGCTTGTTGTGAGGCTCTTCTGGGGTGGCAGGCCAGAGCTAGAACCTGCCATGCCTCCCGGGCACCTCATGAGTGGCTGGGCACAGGGAGAGCAAGTAGCAGCTCTGCCCCATGTCTGAGAGTCTCTGGTTCAGCATACTTGGGCCGGATTGAAAAAAAAAAAAAACTGCTGCAGGGTGGGTGTGGATGATCCGGGCTGTGATAGTCTGGTCTGCTGGGTCGAGTTGTGACGAGAGGGAAGTCCGGATGTGGTAGATGGTGGCCCCCATGGAGTCGGAGGGGTCGTCTGGCTTGTTGTGAGGCTCTGCTGGGGTGGCAGGCCAGGGCTAGAACCCGCCATGCCTCCCGGGCGCCTCATGAGCGGCTGGGCACAGGGAGAGCAAGTAGCAGCTCTGCCCCATGTCTGAGAGTCACTTTTGGGTGAGGGTCACTTTTTTTCAATAGATTAAAAAGAAATCATTATCTCATCTCTCAAATGTGGGAGATGGGTTATAGAAGAGCTTAGGAACAGGAAGATAGGTGAGTCGGTACAAACCGTCTTGCTATTGGAAAAGCAATTCAAAATATGAGCCTTACTGGCAGACAGTCAGTATCGCTGTGTGCTGCCGGGTCGCCCCACCTCTTGGTAGTCTCTGTTGAATTTCCTCGGGCTCAGACAAATCCATGAAAGCCTCAGTAAAGATTCTGAAATCTAGTGACACATTTTCACGATATTGCTTGCAAAAGTGTAACGTGTGTCTTTGGTTTTAAAGTTGCACCTTTTATTGTCACCCACAGATGAAGCTACTATGCTAACGCTTATTATTTCTGTGACTATTTAAAACCCCCATGTTGTTAATTACTGCTTTTTAACTTAGTTTCTAACATACTTTATTCTTTCTCTAAAGGTTCACCACAAATATAAAGTGCTGAAGTTATGAATGAGGAAAATAGGATTGCTGCTAAGATGAATCTAAATAATATAGTATACTTTGTGCCATATACAAAAAGGTATGTTTATGGATTGATAATTTTCTTCTACACAACGGCAATAAATTAAATTTTCTGTGTTTTCTGTAATAGATTTTCTCTTTGTAAGGAAAATAAGGGTTGATAAAATTTGTCTTCTGATTTGGATTACCGCATTTTTCTAAACTGTTGCTCATGTATGATCGCCTGATTGCCATACAGTAGTCTAGATATGCATATGTTCAGCCATCATGGTAAATATTCGAGGCGCTTCCTAAAGCTTCCCCAGGCCTCTTTTAAATTCCTTCCTCCTGCTTCTTGTCACTCAAGTCCTATCCAGTCAACCATGGATAGTCTTTGTCATTTTAGACTTGCTTGCTTTATCTAGAACTTTCTGTGAGTGAATTCTCAAAGTACATGTGGTTTCTTTTATCTAGCATGATTCTTTTGAGGTGAATCCATGTCATCCATGTCATAGCATGTATCCGTAGCTCATTTCATGGCTGAGTTGCATTCACTGTCTTCAGGGCATATAGAACGGTCTTTCCCCCTAGTATCTGCTGCTGTGAATGTTAGTGTGAAGGACTTTGTGTGCTCAGGGACCATAAGGAGTGGTAGGGATCAATCCAGAGTAGGGTGCATGCAAGGAAGTGTCTTAACCCTATACTATCTCTTTGCTTATTATTCTCTTTGTAATGGAAGTTAATGTACTTGCTAAAGGACCTTTCTTTTTAAATGAGTTTATTAATATAGATTTCCTTATGAGTACTTAAATGGTTTACCGCAAGTTTTGTTATGCTATACTTTCACTTTCATTTGATATAGGTCTTTTCTAGATTCCCTGTGCTTTTATTGTTTTTCTTTGGGGGGGGCACATGCCAGGCATTGCTCCAGGGACCATATGGATGCCAGAGATGAAGCCCAGGCCAGTGAAGAGGAAGGCAAGCACCCTAACCACTCTGGCCCCTGATATTGTGAATTATACCTTTTGGATATTAATTTTTTTTATTCCTTCCAGTACCTATTTTATTTTGACACAAAGTTAACCCATTTGGAGGTAATTTAATTCTTGTAGATCTTGCTTTAAAATTTGTTAAATGGGGGCCGGAGCGATAGCCCAGCGGGTAGGGCGTTTGCCTTGCACGCGGCCGGCCCTTGCCGGCCCGGGTTCGATTCCCGGCATCCCATATGATCCCCGAGCACTGCCAGGAGTAATTCCTGAGTGCAGAGCCAGGAGTAACCCCTGAGCATTGCCAGGTGTGACCCAAAAAAAGCAAAAAAAAATATAAATAAATAAAATTTGTTAAATGGGGCCGGAGCAGTAGTCTAGTGGGGAGGGCATTTGCCTTGCACGCAGCCTATCTGGGTTCTATCCCTGGCATCGCATATGGTTCCCCAAGCACCGCCAGGAGTAATTCCTGAATACAGAGCCAGGAGTAACCCCTGAACATTGCCAGGTGTGACCCAAAAAGAAAAAAAATGTTAAATGTCTTTAGAGCAACATTTAGACTAGGTTCAATTACGACTCTTTAGCATTAAAAGAATGCTTCATGAGTTATGAGGTTTTCTGTCTGGGCTATTCCCAGCGTTTATTAACTCTTGGTATTGCTTTCTTTAATCCTTTCTCATAGTTCTGTTCCCAGACTGGGTTATTTTATTTTTCACATTCTTTCTACCACTTAATACTTGGTTGAAGACTTGAGGGAAACCGTCTGCAAATCTCCCTGCCCTCTTCCTGTGCTGTCCTCTCTGTCCCCTCCTCTGCCAGACAGTTCTGCCACTTCAATAAACCTTGACTCTCATCTCTGTTATCAGCCCAAAGAGCTCACGGGGCTCTCGCTGACTTGCCTCTTTGTGCCGGGGCCTAGAAACCTTATGCTGTCTTTGTGCCACGGCATTAGACATGGGTAATTATGACTCACCTTGTTTGCTGCTCTGCTTCAGGAGTCACTGTCCTTTTCTTGATATACATTGTCTTAAATTATCGCCCAATATGTTTTTCCTATTCCAAGTGACAGATAATGTCACCCGGGTTGCTTCATCTTGGTTGCAATCAGAGGTTCATTCATTAGACTTTTTAAGAAAGTTTTTAATTATACGTAGACTTTAGTTTATGACTTTTGCTTCCGTTATCTAACCTAGTAAATATTTATTTCTAATATATTCTAGAAATTCTTACAATCACCTCTTGTAATTTAATGTTTATTCCCTTGAAAATCATCTTAGTCTAGGCCAAAGAGATAGTACAGTAGGTAAGGCACTTACCTTGAACACAACAAACCTGAATTTGATTCCCAGCTCCACATATAGATACCTGAGCCCCAAGAGGAGTGATTCCTGAGTACAGCTGGGTGTGACCAAAAGGCCCCAAAGAAAGGAAGAAAGAAAGAGAAGGGGGAGAGAAGGAAGGATAGAGGGAGGAAGGGAGGCAGGAAAAAAATTTTAAGTCTCTGGTATGACATAATGATCTTAGTATTTCCTTTAAATAGTTACCTCTTTAGTTGCATAATCTTATAGTGAAGCCAAATTATTTTAAATATATATATCTTAGTGATTGAAAGGATTTAAATTACTGTAAATTTCATTCATAGATCTTTGTATATTCATGATTTGTCTTTTTACATAGTTTCCAAAAGGTGTAGCTTTCATTTAATCCAGTTTTATTTCTTTTCTAGTCTCAAAATAATGGTGAAGCAATGGAACTTTTTTAACTTGGTGTGCTTTGTCACCTGACGGAATAATTAGATTTACCTTACATTTTCAGCGGTATTGACATGTTGACTTTGTGCTTCGTTTTTTTGGCATGCATGGGTCAGCAGGATGGCTGCCTTGGATTACAGGTGCAATGCCGCAGGGAGAATTCTTTATCCTATTTAGAACCCTCAGTGACTCCTATTACCGCAGGATAAAGTCCAAATTTCTTAATATGGTTTAAAAGGTCTATTGTGACTTTCCTTGGCTTAACGTCAACTTTTTATTTTCTTATTCTAACTCCACCTTACAGATTTATTGAGCAAAATGCTTTTATTTCCCAATAAAAGTGTACTTCTCCATATTCAAGTGGAAATTAGATCACCCTGTTATATCCTATTAAAATTGTTTGCTTTTTTCTCATAACAGTCAGTTGTCGCTATTGTTCTGTGTGTCTTAATCCCATGTGAGTCTAAGCCCTTTAAAGACCATATCCCACTCTAGCCCAAACACTCAGAACAGAGCTTAGCAAATGCAGCGGCACGCTCCAGGAATTTCAAGATTTTTAATGGCCTGCTAAAGCTAGATTTAAATTTTTAACTGAATGGCAGCTATGGGGCATGTGTGTGACTGCCAGGCCTTCTGGAAGAATAGGGAGATGGAGAGAGATAGCCTATCCCAGGCTTCGTGAAAACTCACAGTTTTAGTCGCAAAACCCACATACCTGAGCTTTTTCAACAGATTAATTTCTAGATGAAGCTCATCCCGAGAAGTGGAGTCTGGCCTCGAGCACGGCGACTCCTGTAGAGTGTGGAGGTTTTCAGCTGCCAGGGTTCTGTTTGGGCGGGTGCTGGGTCCACCCACCCTCTGCAGGGTGCCCTGGAACAACTCAGTCTGGTACAGGGTCTGGAAGCATCTCTGCCCCATAGTACAGATTTGGTCAGTGATTCACGTTTTATCTGCTCTTTGAGCGAAATTCATTAACTCTTGTTTGAAAAATAGTTTAGATTTCACTATTTGGTTAGTTTCCTAACTAAGGAAAATGGTTTTGCCACACATATTTTGTTCTATAAAGCCAAGATAACAAAGTCTTACATTTACGAAACATTGTGGGGATTAAAGGAGATATACTTATATGTGTGATAATTTAATGTTACTTGATACATAGTAGTGCTTAATAAATAGTATATTATTGTTTAAATGTTAGACAAAGATACTTCTAAAAACAGATGAAGATATGATTTACATACCTATAATCAATCCACATCATGAGTATAGTTCAGCGGTTTTTAGCATATTAACAGCTGAGCAACCATCACCATAATCACTTAGAAATGTCCATGTCATCCCAAGCAGCTACTACTATATTTACGCCTCTAGATCTGTGCTTGTTCTGGATGCATATAAATGGAATTATGCAGTCTATGTAAGTCTCTTGTGTCTGGCCTCTTACACTTAACATGTTTACAAGGTTCACTCACATCCCTTTTGTCCATTCACCAAATGAATGTTGGGGTTGTTCCCATCTGGATGTTATGAATAATGCTACTATTGATCTCCTTGTAAGAATTTTTGTGTGGACATAAATTTTTATTTCTTTTGAGCATATAATGAAGAAGCAGAATTTGGGAGTCAATGGTAATTCTGTTTGATTTTTTTTATAAAATGCCACTCTGTTTTTCAAAATAACTTAGTATTTTATGTTCCTTCCCAGTAATACTGGAGGGCTCCAGTTTTTTCACTTTCTCATGTGGCAGTGCAAGGGGTCGAACCTGAATCTTGTGCTAACAAAACATGCTCTTTTGTTGTTTTATCACACCCTGTAATGCTCAGGGATTACTCCTAGCAGTGCTAGGGAAACCATATGGGATGCCAGCTATCCAACCTAGTTGGCCGCATACAAGGCAAATGCTAAACCCACTATGCCTATCTCTCTAGCTCTGACACACTCTTCTTCTAAACAGTTTTTTTCAACTCATACGCCTTACCGCTGAGCCACACCCGAGCCCTTCTAACACTCCAGAGTTCTACCAATACTCACTATCTGATCTTTTAATAACGTCCTTCCTAGTAAATAAGAAATGGTATATCATTATAGTTTTAATTTTTATTTCCCTAATTATGATGTAGAGCATCTTTTATGAATTTTAATGGCTACTTACATATCCTTGGAAAAATTTACTAATTTTAATTTCTGTTCGCTTACAAAGCATTTTAGAAGATTATCTTATGAAACTATAAGACCAAATGTGAATTTGTATTTGCTTCCAAACAGAATGTTAGAAACAAGTTAACATCAACACTTATTTTTCTACAGGTACTAAAAAAATTGTCAGAGACTTATTTGTCAATGAAAGCTAAAGCCAGTTGGGATATAGAAGGCAGAATCGCGCACCTGCTGGCCATCATGCGTAAAGGGCTGCCCAAGGACCCGGAGATTGCGGATCTGTTTTACAAAGATGATCCTGAAGAACTTTTCATTGGCCTGCATGAAATCGGACATGGAAGTTTTGGAGCGGTTTACTTTGTAAGTTATTAAAAAAAAATCTTTTTTTTTTTTTAAAAAAAATTTTAGAAATTTGAACTGTTGACATTCTAAATATTGCTTATAAAATACACTTAGTCCTCAAGATTATTCTACAAATTAGGTGAAATCTACAGGAGAAATTCGTAGTCATTGCTGAAAAAGCCAGCTCTGAATTCTAGGCAGTATTCAAGGCAGTAGTAGCTATCAACTGAGTCTGTTTTCTAGGTAGGCACAGAAAAAATTATAAGCTTAGTTTAATGCATATACCCCTACATGTCAAGCCCCTTCTTACCTCTTTGTATATGCCAGTCCTCCTAATTAGCAAGCTTTATCAATATCATTTCTACATGATTTTCATTCCATAGATTTCAGCTAAAGTGTTCCTTCCACAAAAATAGCCTTTCATGTTCAACCATCTCACCTTAACAACTTTCTTTCTGTTCTCTTAATACCCTGAATGTTCATTTATTTTATCACAATTGTACTTAAATAATTTGGCAATAATTTTTTATTTATATATGTCTCCCAATAAAGAACACATAGGCTCCATAAACAGTACGTTCCATAAGGACAGGGCTTATGTCTATTTCATTGCTATATTCCCAGTAACTAATATATGATTATTATTGAACTTACAAGCTTGGGCGAATATTTAGTTGGACGTTTGAATGGACCGCTACTCAGATGGACTGACAAGATTTTATTTAATAACAGTAATTATTCCAAGTTAGGAGGATAAAACCTACTTTTGTAAGAATTAGCCTCCCCAAAGTCTGTTTTAACTCTAAGAATGTGAATCTTTATGGACCAGAGAAATAGCATGGGGATAAAGCTTTGTATGGAATTGACCCTTATTAAGTCCCCAGTACTGCAAATGGTCTCCTGATCACCACCAAGAGTGACTTCTGAGCATAAAGCCAGCAGGAGCCTCTTTGCACTGCCAGTGTGACCCCCGCCAAAAACCAAACAAACCAAAAAAAAGAATTCTATCTTATGATAAAAAAGAACGGGAAACAACTGAAATGTCAATATGGCTCATTCTCCGGAAATCCGTTAATCTGTCCTTCAATTTATTTAGCTCATTGGGACTTCTTAAACTGTTTCCACTTTGACCCCTTTTGCCCAATAAATTTTGTAAAAAAGTTTTACTAAAGTACTGTGATTTAAAAAGCTATTCATAATTGAGCTTTAAACATACAATGTTTCAGCACCAATCCCACTATTAACACAAAAATGGAATTCCTGTACTAGTGGGTTCTTGAGAATTGCAAGAAAGATTAGCACTTTTAACTTGTTATTCATGTCTCAGGTGAGGTCGGATCCTGAACCAGTGGAGCACCTCACAAAGAAGCCACCACTAACCCCCCGGGAAAATAGCTCACCCCCCACCCCCCACCCCCTTTAGGTGAAAAAGGGATATTTAAATTAGGGGGAAAGTAGGGCTTGAACTCTATGTCAGCCAATCAGGTAGGGTGTGAGATGGAAGAGTGTATGCTTCAAGCGTTAGGGTGTGTGCTTCCTGTGTGCTTAATGTGTTTAGCTACACTTGTGAAGTCTGTGTGTTATTTAACTTCTCTAGTCAGATATTTAAATTAAGATGCTGAAACATCAGGGGCGGAGCGATAGCCCAGCGGGTAGGGTGTTTGCCTTGCACGCGGCCGGCCCATGCCGGCCCGGGTTCGATCCCGGCATCCCATATGGCCCCCTGAGCACCGCCAGGAGTAATTCCTGAGTGCAGAGCCAGGAGAAACCCCTGAGCATCGCCGGGTGTGACCCAAAAAAGAAAAAAAAAGATGCTGAAACATCAGCCTTTCTATTTTTTTTCTGCTTTCTTAATACAGGCCACAAATGCTCACACCAACGAGGTGGTGGCAGTTAAGAAAATGTCCTATAGTGGGAAACAGACACATGAGGTAAGTTAAAGACAGTTTTGTACATGTATAAACTGTAACATCTTAGTATGAACTAACAGTGAAACAAAGTTCTTTCTTTCAATTTTTTTACCATAATTCTTTTCCCTTCTCTTGGACCATACAATAAATGCTCTTAATATTCTAATTCAGCTATTTCATGAGTGGAACATGGGTAAGTATAGTGAATTATTTTGTTTAGTGACATACTTATATTTACTTTTATTTAAATTAAAGAAACAGTACAAGTTATCATAGCATCTTTATTAAACTTGAAATATTAAAAGCACCATTATAGATATATACTGACAAAATCTATTTTCTGTTATAAATTATAACGTTACCTTTCTGGTTTCAATAGAAATGGCAGGACATTCTTAAGGAAGTCAAATTTTTACGGCAGTTGAAGCACCCCAATACCATCGAGTATAAAGGTTGTTACCTGAAAGAGCACACTGCCTGGGTAAGTAGAGGGCACTGCTACCTTTTCCCTTCTGTTACAGTTTGGTTTTTTGTTTGGTGGGCCACATCTGACGATGCTCAGGGATTACTCCTGGCTCTGCACTTAGGAATCACTCCTGGAGGTCTGGTGGTGCTTGGAGCACCATATGGGATGCTGGGAATTGAACCTGGGTGGGCCATGCACAAGGCAAGTGCCCTAACCGCTGCACTATTGCATCAGCCCCCTCTATTAGACTTTTTGTTTCCCCAAAGCAACACTGGGGACAGCCTTTGTTATCCCCAGCACTGGTACCCCCTGGGCCAGCACCACAGGGCACCCTCAGCCTGGTCAGCCACTCCCTGGCAGTAGCCCCTAGACTCCTTGAACGCTGCTTGAGAGCCCCCAAAAAACACATAAGTACATTTCTGTTTTTCCCCTTTTTATCCCTTTTTTTTTTGGGCTATCGCTTCAGCCCCCTTTTATCCCTTTGATCTATAAAATTACTAGTCCCATTTGTTTCATTTAACTCATTATCAATCTTTTTTTTCCCCAACCCCCAAATTTTATTACACCACTTTTAGACATACAATTGCAAGATGCTCATGTAGAGTTATGGTTCTACAGTGTTCCAACACCCATCCCTCCACCCGAACCCATCTCCCATCACCAATGTCCCCACCTCCCCCCCCCCCCTCCCATACCTCAACTACTTGGCGGGTTCTGTATGTCTTTTTTCTCCCCTCTATCTCCCTCCCACCCAACTTTCCTACACAACGTAGAATGCAGTACATTAAAGGACATAACTGTTTCCACTAGTTTGATGGAAACAAACTAGGCCCCTAAGTCGCTTGCGGCCACGCGACTTAGGGGCCTCATGGTCAGCATCTGGACAGCGAAGGTTTTGCTCTGTTAATCTGGTCTTGAGGTAGCATCCCAGCGTCCGGACAGCAAAGGTGGCGGCTAGTGTGTTGGGCGAGTCTCATCCGGCTGCTTCCGGGACACCCCCAGAGGTGATGGGCCCCACTCCCAAAACCCATCTGTCCTCCTGGGAGCCCCATGGTCAGCTAAGCGTGGGGAGAGCCGCTCTAGCTTCCTCAGCTGCGTTTGAGACTGCATGCTATTCATTATCAATCTTTAATATTTATCTGTTAATATCTGTGTGGCATGTAGTATACATTATGTTCTATAGACTCACCAAAGTCATAATGAAAAACTAACATTACTTCATAATTTTTATAGCATAAAAAGGCAGGGCCTTTCTTATTATAGAAATTTTATCTTTGATATTTCTTATCCCCACTCCAGTTCCCCCAAAGTTTGAAATTGTTTTTGGGAGGGTCATGCCCAGCAATACTCAGGAGTTATTCCTGGCTTTGCACTCTAGAATTCCTCCTGGCAGTATTCAGGGGACCATAGGGGATGCCGGGAATCGAACCTGGGTTGGCTGAGTGCAAAGCAAACGCCCTACCCACTGTACTATCACTCGGACCCCTGAAATTGTTTTTGATATTATGAACATTGTCCAATTTTACCAGAGCCTCACATATGATCAGAAGGAGGCTTTAGTTTCTGGCATATTTTTATATATTTTATGATTTTTTTTTTTTTTTTTGGCTTTTTGGGTCACACCCAGTGATGCTCAGGGGTTACTCGTGGCTCTGCACTCAGGAATTACTCCTGACGGTGCTCGGGGTACTATATGGGATGCTGGGGATTGAACATGGGTCGGCTGTGTGCAGGACTAATGCCTTCCCTACTGTACTATTGCAGCCCCTTGTGATTAGGTTTTTTTGGTCTTTAGGTTGTACATTAGACACTGTTGAAGGCATGCAAATGTTATGCTTATACTTAATACATATCCCAATTTAAGATCTAATTTAACTATTATTTGTTGAGTACCTACCTTTCAGATATCAAGTCCTTTCCTTGACATAATCTCCAATTAGGAAATGGAAGTTTTTCTCCAGCTAGGTCTTTAGTACTTAAACATAAACATATCTGTTTAAGCAACTCTTAAAATTTCTAGAGCCATTGCTTCTGTTTCCGAGCAGAGAAAATTAATCAGTGGAGCATCTCATTATCTGGAAATCAGTTTTCTAGCAATCTCTACTGCCTTGAAAGAGTCAAGAAAGGGATTTTGAGCAGACAGAATAATGTTACAAAATCAAGTGCTGAATCTCATGTGTTTCAAGTCTTCAGAAAATCCTTTAAGCTCTTGTTTGAAGTCTATTTACTCTTAGATTACTTGGAGTGCTAATAAGCTTGGTTACCTGGTTTCTGTCTACAATGGATTTGATAGGCGAAGTAGAAGTTCCTAGGAAGTGAGTTGCCGGAAACATTCATATTAACAGCCAACAAAAGCGAGTTGGGGGCGGAGCAGTAGTCCAGCGGGTAGGACATTGCCTTGCACGCAGCCGGGCCGGGTTCAATCCCGGCATCCCAGATGGTCCCCTGAGCACCACCAAGAGTAATTCCTGAGTAGAGAGCCAGGAGTAACCCCTGAGCATTGCCGGGTATGACCCAAAAAGAGAGAGAAAAAAAAAACGAATTGGACCATATGGAAGAAGTTGCAGGAAACCTTGAAAACCAGGACTAATGATTTCAGCACAGAGCAGCTAGGGCCGACCTTCACTACGGGATCCCTGCCCCCAGGCACCACCAGGTGTGGCCCCACAACAATAAAGATAAGTTCGTCTAAAACCAGAGCAGTGTCAAGAGCAAAAAATACACAGCCTCAGCTCAGTTTCCTTATGTTATGGAGTTGGGAAGAGAATATGTATGACAAAAAGCAATAACATTTCTTAATGTATAAGAAAAAATGTGTATTTTACAAGGGTTTTTTTTTTTTTTTTTTTTTTTTTTTGCTTTTTTGGGTCACACCTGGCGATGCTCAGGGGTTACTCCTGGCTCTGCACTCAGGAATTACTCCTGGTGGTGCTCAGGGGACCATATGGGATGCCGGGGATCGAACCCGGGCCGGCACAGGCCGGCGGCGTGCAAGGCAACGCCCTACCCGCTGGGCTATCGCTCCGGCCCAGAAAAATGTGTATTTTAAAAATATAAATAATGTCCGAAACAAGTCTATCAGTATCTTTGTAACGTTGTAATTCATAGCAATTCAATAAAATATATGTCTCACTCGCTTGGTCTTTTTTAAAATAGAGGAAACTCTCTGCAGTGCTGGAGCAGGAGAGAGACGGAAGAGGGATAGTGCTGTACTAAGGTTGCCAGGACTCGGGCTGCGCTCCTGTTAGGTGTTCTGGCTGGCGCGTGCTGCTCAGGGCTGCCAGGGTCAAATGTGCATTACCACCTGAGATCTCCGTGGCCTTTTCATGTGATTTTAAAGTTCTGAGTTCATATTCCTTGTACCATGGTTTAAAAAATTAGGAAACTGGGGCTGGAACAATAGCACAGCAGGCAGGGCATTTGCCTTACACGCAGCCAACCCGAGTTCGATTCCCGGCATTCTGTATGGTCCCCTGAGCAACCACCAGGAGTAAATCCTGAGTGCAGAGCCAGCAGTAACCCCTGAGCATTGCCGGGTATGACCCCCAAAGCAAAAAAAAAAAAAAAAAAAGAGAGAGAGAGAGAGAGAGAGAGAGAGAGAGAGAAGAAAAAAAAAAGAAAAGAAATTAGAAAACTGATACAAATGATAAGTGTTTTCATCAAAATTGATGAAATGAGAAAGTATCAATTATACATCAATAAATCCAGAAAAAAATAAAAGGTAGTGCTCATTATACTAGTCGCTTGTGGAATTATTCACTTCACAATAAGAAATAAAATCAGTATCATGGTTCGCTCTTTCGTTTGTTTTGTTGTTTGGGGACCATAATCTGTGCTGTTCCAGTTCTGCACTCAGCAGTTACTCCTGGCAGTTCTTGGTGGACCACATGGACTGCCGCATGCAAGGCAAACACCCTGCCCACTGTACTATCTCTCCAGCAGTGAATCTGCTAATTTTTAATATTAAGCAGATCGCTATAATAAAGTTTCTGAATTTTAAACTTCAAAGTTTCTCATATTGTGCTAAATCATTCTAGACATGAGTGACATATATGAATAATATTGAATTTTGTATACATACTAAATGTGATCATCTAGATCTATAAGTATTCAACTGAATTATATATATATTTTATGTACCTTTGCATTATTGAATGATTTAGAAGAACCTGAGAGACACATATTATGTAACAGTAATTTATTATATAGGGTAAGAGAGATAATATAAGGCAAAATTTAGATAACTGCTTTGCATGAAGCCAACTCTGGTTCAGTTCCTGGCACCACATGTGACCTCCAGCACCACTAGGCGTATTCCCTGAACACAGAGCCAGATGTAGATCCTAAGCTACCAGATATGACTCCACTTCCCAAATTACTGCATAATATAGTACTTAAACTTTTCCACTTGTGACTGCTTTCACCAGAGAAATACAGTAGGGTAAACACTGCCAGAAACACCCCATATTCATTACACACTTGATTTTGAATTAATTTTTTGGTCATTGTGTTTTCAGAAGCAATGTTTCTGGAAGCATTTACTATTGCCAAGTTGTTAAGGCCCCCACATCCACTCAATGGGACACAACCCACAATTTAAGAAGCTTGGATATAATACATAATAATATACATTATATAATAACATATGTACTAACATATTCTTCTATGATATTGCAGTAATTTAAAATGATAATATATAAGTGTGCTTTTTCACATTTTCAGTTGAAAGAATCAGTATGCTGGTATTGGTATATCCGGGTGATTTATAAGAAATTTGTATTTATAATGAGCACGTGGTGTTATTTTATTTAATATTTTTCTTTTTTGGGTAACACCCAGTGATGCTCAGGGGTTACTCCTGGCTCTTTGCTCAGGAATTACTCTAGCGGTGCTCAGGGGACCATATGGGACTCGGAGTTGAACTCAGGTTGGCCGCGTGCAAGGCAAATGCCCTACCCACTATGCTATTGCTCCTGCCCCTAAACAGTATTTTCTTTAACAAAAAATTATTTTGTTGTTTGAATTAATATTTTCCTAAGTGTGACAATCAGAGTCGGGGACGAGCCCCAAGAGCTGGGGTACGAGCTTTGTGTGCAGGAGACCTGGCTTCACTGAACACTGCTGGCCTTAGCCCCCAAACCAGGGGTGGTGGGAGTGGATATAAGGAATTTCCTATTTATTCATTTATTTCTTTTAACTTGTATATTTCCAGTGAAGATTTTACTGGGTCATGAACTTAGTTGACCCTTTCCAAATTACAAAACTTATTGTGTAGCCCAGTTACCTTAAATCCTCCTGAAATCAGCAAGTGCAGAAATGATCAAAGGCATTTCTTTCTCAGTTTAACCATTTACAATGACTATTTCCATATTCAGTCCCTGTACAATTTTAGGATAATT